>CM041779.1:315028800-315219416 GCA_023374045.1 Limonium bicolor
TATTTACTAAGGTTTCTAAGACTCTTTTTAGTCTTATTACACCATATTTAGGTGTTTTGACAACATAACTAGGTTTGGGGTATTTCAATCTACCCCCCTTAAAAGAACTTTGTCCCCAAAGTTCATACTTCCACATAACTTAAACATTAGAACATGAGAACACATATCAACAACACTTCTATATCACATTAACAACATCTTACATCATATCGGACACATGGTCCAAACAACAAAACATCACAACATCATTCAGACTCAGCGGTCTGTAACATTAACAACATGACAATACAACACAGACAATGTATTCAAATACATGTCATACACATAACCGAAACGGCTCTACCCCCCTTAAATAGGGGTACGCCCCGTACCCTATACATACAAACACTAAGAAGTAAACAACGACGGGTACTTCGCCTTCATCTTATCTTCCAGCTCCCAAGTGGCCTCCTCAACGTCCTGGTTAGACCAGAGAACCTTCACCAGTCTCACAGACTTATGGCGAGTGTCTCGAGTCTTAGTGTCCAGAATCCGTACCGGAGTCTCCACTGATCGCATGGTCGGCTCTAAAGTTAGCCTTTCAGGCTGAAGCACATGAGACGGATGAGACATATACTTCTTCAACTGGGACACATGAAATACATCATGTACCTTGCCCAGCTCGGCGGGTAAGTCAAGTCTATAAGCTACCGGGCCGATCCGCTCCGTCACAACATAAGGCCCCACATATTTTGGGCTCAACTTGCCTTTCTGGCCAAAACGAAACACTCCCTTCATGGGGGATACTCTCAAAAATACCTGATCGCCCACGGCGAACTCCAGGTCACGTCGGCGCACATCTGCGTACGACTTCTGTCTATCCTGAGCTGCTTTCATATTATCCCTGATCTGGCGAACTTCTGCCTGAACTTGCTCAAGATACTCTGGTCCTATAATGACCGTCTCACTCGACTCATCCCAACATAATGGCGTGCGGCATGGTCTACCGTACAATGCCTGGAAGGGAGACATCTTGATCGATGCATGATAACTGTTGTTGTAGCTAAACTCGATCAGATGTAACTTATCAATCCAGCTGGTCTGAAAGTCAAGTGCACATGCACGTAGCATATCCTCAAGTGTCTGTATAGTGCGCTCACTCTGACCATCGGTCTGTGGGTGAAACGCCGTACTCAACTTCAGTTCAGTACCCAATGCCTCTCGTGTAGACTTCCAATATCTGGATAAGAATCTGGTATCTCTGTCAGATACAATCGTCTTTGGTACACCATGATGTCTTACAATTTCTTTATCGAATAGTTCTGCCAACCTTGCCACTTTCCAGGTGTCCTTCATCGGAATGAATCGGGTGATAATTGCGAAATATATCTATTTTTAGGGCTTTAATTCTTCCCATTTTCATAACTATTCATGTCATATTTCTCACTTATTATATGTTTTTCCTTGTATTTATGTTATGATGTGAATTGATATATTTTATGTGTAAAATACAGGAAAATATTGGATTTACATGGTGACATATATATACGGCTGCACACCATTATTTCATGGCTGCTGTCATCATTGGTTTCTACTTACTCACGGATGAAATTCAACATCAAAGTGAAGCACGTGGGGTGTGTTGATGATATAATATTTTGATAAAAATAATATCCGGCTGCAAATAGAGTAATATATTAGATATGAAACAGAGTATCGTATCTTCTATATTGATAGATTCGTCATTAACAAAAGGGAAGGCGGTTGTTCAGGATTATTAAGCGGGTTATATATAACCTCTTCACGCGGCCACGGGGGAGGCTTGACCAGAGAGGCTTTTGCCTCCTAATTCATTCTGTTCATTCAACGTCACCACCACCAGACCACTTCATCACCACCACCAGACCACCTCATCATCCATCGCACCACCACATCATTAACCACCAGACCACCACACCACTCACATATCATATACCACCATTGCTATATCGACGTGAAGATAAAGTCGGAGCGGGGAGTCAGAGTCAAACTTGCTAACTGGAGTTTTCTCTACCCTTCCTCTTATTTTGTTTAATGTCGTTCTTTGTTGTATTTGTTATTTTTAGAGTCATGTTTGAGTAGTTAGGCTAGCTCCCCGGATTGGGGTAGCAAACCGTATCTTTATATTTATTTTGTAATCCTTTCACGAATTCATTATTGCAATAGTTTAATTCCAGTTCTTCATGTGCTTTAATTCTCTAGCTAATTATTAAAGCAATCCTTGTAGTTTTCTAATTAAAATGCGGCGCTGAGATTAGTTAACTAGACATAGGAAGTTAAACCGGATTAACGACTAGAAGCATGGTTTGCCTATAGGTTAATCTGTCTCCAATAGGAATTGTGTTTAATGCTATTAACTTGATAACTTGGGCATGGTTTGCGGCTTGTTATTTCAGTTAGTTAGGGTTTGTTGTACAGGGACCGGTCAACGAACTATTTATAATTCCTGAGTTTATTGCAGAATTAGGGAAGAGTTTATAAATAGATTAATAAAGTGAAGGTTTGTAGAACAATCCGGGGTGCTTCTTTAGATTTTAGAGTTTTAATCTTTATTTTTTTATTTAGTTTATTTTTACCGTTTTATTATTTCGTTATTTTATATTTGTTTGTTGAGTTATTCTTTTCATTAAATTAAGTATAAAACCTGAAAAAGTGACGTTTCCTGTTTTCTTAGTTTAGTTTTCTCGGTTAGTAAATAAATTGTCAATTAATTGAACGAGGTCCCTGAGATCGACAACCCCCACTCAATTCACTATTCCGCAAAACGATAGGTACACTGCCTAGGTAGAGATAGTAACATATTTCTGCTAACAAGTTTTTGGCGCCGTTGCCGGGGACCTCTGACACGGTTAATTGACATTTTAATTTATTCAATTGAGATTTTAATTTTTACTTTCGTATTATTTTCATTCAATTGCATTTTATCTATTTCGGTTATATTACGTTTGTTTTTTTTTTTCCTGTTACGTTTAGATCTCTAACTTTTCAGTTTTTGATTTTATTTATTTTTTTCGTTACTGGAATTGGATTCTATTTAACGGCGAGTTTGATTTTGGTATTTCATGTCGATACTTTAGTTAACTTTTACGTTGTTTAATTTTTTTTCCTTTGCGAATTGAATTTTGTCTAATTTATTTTTCTTCTTTTCGTTACTTTTTTTTTTCTTTTTTTTCATTCGTTTTTGATTTCGTAACTTTCAAATTCGATTAGTTACTTTCCTAACTTTTTTTTTTCCTCTTCTTTTTTCTTATTTTTCTTTTCGTTTTTTTTTCGTTATTATTATTTTTACTTTTATCGTTACTTGAATTAGTTTAATCCTTTCGATTACGTTTACATCAATTTTGAATTTGACTGTTTATTACATCTTAGTTTTAGTCTTTTTATTTTTAGTTTATTTTATTTTTGTGTTTCTTTTAATTTCTATTTTTAGTTCTATTTTACTTTTTATTTTTGTTTTTGTTTTTGTTAGGCAAAGATGGAGGATAACATGGATGAATTGAGGAGAGTGTTGACACAGTTGGAAACGACGATTACAATAATGAACATTGAGCAGAATTTGAACAGGTATAATCAGCCAAGTACTCAAAGTTACAACCAGTTCAGGCGACAAGATTATTACCAGCCACAACAATCGTCTTATCTACAACCTTATTGGTGGGAAGGTGAGCAGACTAGAATGCAGATGGAGGAACAACAGTTCTACACTTATCAGGAGCCTCCTAAGGAGGATACGAGCAAGATAGAGAGTATGCTGGAGGAGCTCCTGGAGCAAAGAAAAGCCACTAATGCTAAATTGGCTGAAATTGAATCTAGGTATGATGTTAAGTTTGCAGAGCAGGCAGCCAGATATGCTGACCAGGCCTCTATTAATCAAAATTTGGAGAGACAGATGAGCCAGCTTGCAGAGCAACTAGCACAGGAGCAAGTGGAATTCTCCCATAGCCAAAGTAATTCGGACCTAGTGGACCAATCTCATGCAGAGACTTTGATGGGTGAAGATCATTCCAAGCCTATTATTTTTGAAACTGAAGAGGAGCTTGATGAAGAGGTTGAGGGACGTGCTGACGAGTTATATTGCCCTCCCTCCCTAACCTCGACTCAACCCGACTACCCAGTGATTGAGAATATCTTTTCCAATCTGGTCTGCGAACCAGTAGAGATACCAGAGGTAGTTTATTTCAGAGAGGTTGAAGAAACTGAAGCTTCCTCTACAATTGTCTGCCAACAAGAATCTTCCATAGAGCCTTTAACACTTGAGGAAGATTTCTGCACCCTCAAATTTCAGAAGGAAGAGCCACCTCCAACTAGTCATCAACTTCACAATCATTCTAAGGAGCCTCACCAACAGGACGAGGATGTTTACGTCCTCGAATTTGAGGAAGAAGAGCCATTCACACCTGGTCTTCTGACTGAGCAGCGTTACCGGCAGTATCTCCTCAAACATCAGGTTTTGTGGAGTATTCATCTTCCTATTTTATTTGCCAACGTAACGTTTTGTTTTGATCCAGGTGGTTTGCTTTTAATTACTGCCTACTTCGTTTTCCTGGCAAAGCTGTTGTCTACTTTTATTTTTGATCCAGGATAACGAAGCAGGAGTCTAGCCAAAGACTATAAAGACGGGCAGCTTACTGGGAGGCAACCCAGTGGTTAAATTTATGTTTTGTTTTCGTTTTTGTTTTCTGGTTTATTTTTGTTTTTTTTCTATTATTTTGAAGTGGCAATGGTGCCTGTGTTTTTAATGCAACGTTTTCAGCGTTTTTGTGGTAGTTGTCAGTGTGTGCAGATGAAATTCTTTTCATGGTGTTTGATGTGCCCCCAAGGCTGGACACTTGCTTGGACGCAAGTGTGAGGAAAGCTACTACCCCAATGTTCGAGCTTAAGTGTGAGGAAGGGAACCTTCCTCAATCTACGATATCAGGGGAGTTTCAATTTCTCCTTCTTTTTAATGTTTATGTTCAGCCTATCATGACTTTTATGCTTAAAGATTATTTTTATATCAGTCATTATTGTCCTGAATGAAATCCTTGATGAGTTTGCAATATTTAGAAAGTCTTTTTCTTGGTTTTAATTTGTGAACAATGAGGACATTGCTCCTCTTAAGTGTGAGGAAGTAGGGGTACTTTCTAAATATTGACAATTGCACCTAATGCCACATTTGTTTTTGTTTGTCCTCTTAATTTGAAAGGATTGCTTCTTTTAAGCGCCAATAAATATTGAATCTCTAGGTGAAAATTTTTGTTGAGGTTTTGAAAACAAGCCTGATGGCCACCTCAAGAATCTTTCTGCTTTTGGCTGTTTGTATGTATAGTTTTATCCAAACTGAATCTATTTTCACTGAAATTTGGTGGATTAGCTGATTATGAAAACTGAATTGGTCTAGTTTGGGATTTTGGGAATGATAAGAAAGTTTGGTATGAAAGGATAAGGCAAGGTACTCCGCTGATCTGAATTGAAATTTATTTCTGAACCAAAACAGGCCTCTTCATTCGGTTATTAAGTCCTTGGGGTGCTTCATCACCCATCTACCTAAGGTCTTGTGATCTGGGATAGAAGGCCCAAAGCCGCTACAAGGGTGAAGAGAAAAGTCTGAGGGGATGAATTAAGCATGCAAATGG
Organism: Limonium bicolor; assembly: GCA_023374045.1. Lineage (NCBI taxonomy): Eukaryota > Viridiplantae > Streptophyta > Magnoliopsida > Caryophyllales > Plumbaginaceae > Limonium > Limonium bicolor. The sequence continues at coordinate 315,034,434 of CM041779.1, forward strand.
CAAAATAGAATGTTAATTAAGGAAAAGGAACTTTGAAAAGTTAAATTTGTGATTCGATTTTGCTTATTCTGATCATGAGTATGTAGTGTTGAAAGGTATCGCGGAATAAGGCGTTACTTCACACCCCTTGTCATCCAAAGGTTAGAGGAAGAAACGGTGGAAGATCCCAAACTATTCTGTTTCAGTTTCTATAATCTAACTTCTTCATGCTTTTAACTCCACTCCCTTTTTCATTGTTTGCGAAAACCTACAGCAAATAGCAGAACTATTCTTTTGATTGTCATTTTGCTTGTTTTCCTTCGGCAATTGTTTGTTCCTAAGTTTCGATACTCGGTGCTTAGAAGTAGGCATATTCTCTATTTGCTTGAGGACAAGCAAAAGTTAAGTGTGAGGAAGTTTGATAATTGCGAAATATATCTATTTTTAGGGCTTTAATTCTTCCCATTTTCATAACTATTCATGTCATATTTCTCACTTATTATATGTTTTTCCTTGTATTTATGTTATGATGTGAATTGATATATTTTATGTGTAAAATACAGGAAAATATTGGATTTACATGGTGACATATATATACGGCTGCACACCATTATTTCATGGCTGCTGTCATCATTGGTTTCTACTTACCCACGGATGAAATTCAACATCAAAGTGAAGCACGTGGGGTGTGTTGATGATATAATATTTTGAAAAAATAATATCCGGCTGCAAATAGAGTAATATATTAGATATGAAACAGAGTATCGTATCTTCTATATTGATAGATTCGTCATTAACAAAGGGAAGGCGGTTGTTCAGGATTATTAAGCGGGTTATATATAACCTCTTCACGCGGCCACGGGGGAGGCTTGACCAGAGAGGCTTTTGCCTCCTAATTCATTCTGTTCATTCAACGTCACCACCACCAGACCACTTTATCACCACCACCATACCACCTCATCATCCATCGCACCACCACATCATTAACCACCAGACCACCACACCACTCACATATCATATACCACCATTGCTATATCGACGTGAAGATAAAGTCGGAGCGGGGAGTCAGAGTCAAACTTGCTAACTGGAGTTTTCTCTACCCTTCCTCTTATTTTGTTTAATGTCGTTCTTTGTTATATTTGTTATTTTAGAGTCATGTTTGAGTAGTTAGGCTAGCTCCCCGGATTGGGGTAGCAAACCGTATCTTTATATTTATTTTGTAATCCTTTCACGAATTCATTATTGCAATAGTTTAATTCCAGTTCTTCATGTGCTTTAATTCTCTAGCTAATTATTAAAGCAATCCTTGTAGTTTTCTAATTAAAATGCGGCGCTGAGATTAGTTAACTAGACATAGGAAGTTAAACCGGATTAACGACTAGAAGCATGGTTTGCCTATAGGTTAATCTGTCTCCAATAGGAATTGTGTTTAATGCTATTAACTTGATAACTTGGGCATGGTTTGCGGCTTGTTATTTCAGTTAGTTAGGGTTCGTTGTACAGGGACCGGTCAACGAACTATTATAATTCCTGAGTTTATTGCAGAATTAGGGAAGAGTTTATAAATAGATTAATAAAGTGAAGGTTTGTAGAACAATCCGGGGTGCTTCTTTAGATTTTAGAGTTTTAATCTTTATTTTTTTATTTAGTTTATTTTTACCGTTTTATTATTTCGTTATTTTATATTTGTTTGTTGAGTTATTCTTTTCATTAAATTAAGTATAAAACCTGAAAAAGTGACGTTTCCTGTTTTCTTAGTTTAGTTTTCTCGGTTAGTAAATAAATTGTCAATTAATTGAACGAGGTCCCTGAGATCGACAACCCCCACTCAATTCACTATTCCGCAAAACGATAGGTACACTGCCTAGGTAGAGATAGTAACATATTTCTGCTAACATCGGGCCACCTTGGTCAGTCGGTCAACTACAACCCAAATCATATTCAGACCTCCCCTTGTAGGCGGAAGCCCTACTACGAAGTCCATAGATATGTCATGGAACTTCCACTCCGGCACTGGCATTGGCTGCACCATACCACCAGGCCGTCGGTGCTCAAACTTGACCTTCGACAAGTGAGACACCTCAACACATAGTCATTTACATCCTTTTTCATTCCAGCCCACCAGAAGTATCTTTTCATACCTTTATACATCTTTGAAGCTCCGGGGTGAATCGAAGTAGTAGAACAGTGGGATTCACTCAATATGCGCTCCTTCAGCTCAGCGCTACTCCTGGGTATACACAACCGGCCATTAAGCCTAATCAGGTCATCATCGTGGAGTCTGAAGTCGTACTTCTGACCCTCGAATGTGCCATCAATAAGCTTCTGCCTAATCTCCACCATATACTGATCCGTCATCTGAGCACTCCGCACCTCTTCAACCAAGCCAGTATGAGAGACTAGCGAATGGAGAGAGTGTGCTCGGCGACTCAATGCGTCAGCTACCACATTTGCCTTACCCTCCTTGTACTGTAAATTGATGTCATAATCATTCAGAAATTCAACCCACCTTCTTTGCCTCATGTTCAACTCCTTCTGAGTGAACAAGTACTTTAAACTCTTGTGGTCAGAATAAATCGTCACACTTACCCATACAAGTGATGTCGCCATATCTTCAGTGCGAAGACAATGGCCCCCAATTCTAAATCGTGGGTAGGGTAGTTCTCCTCATGCTTCTTCAGCTGTCGGGAGGCGTAAGCTACGACCTTCCCGTGTTGCATCAACACACAACCCATACCCCTGCCTGATGCGTCGCAATAGACCTCAAAACCATCTGGACCGTCTGGTAATGTCAGGACCGGTGCAGATGTCAGAGCATCCTTGAGACTCGCGAAAGAACTCTCACAGTCGACTGTCCACTCGAATGGTGCATCCTTCTTCATCAAGGAAGTCATCGGCTTCGAGACACTGGAGAAGTTCTTCACAAATCTCCTATAATAACCTGCCAGACCGAGGAAGCTCCTGATGTCGGTAACTGTCTTCGGCCTAGGCCAGGTGCGCACTGCATCTATCTTTGCCGGATCAACAGCGATCCCGGCCTCAGAAATCACATGTCCAAGGAATGATACTTGGTTCAACCAAAATTCACACTTAGAAAACTTAGCATACAGCTGATTCTTTCTCAATGTCTGCAATACATCTCTCAGGTGGCTCTCATGCTCACCTTTCGATTTCGAATACACAAGTATGTCATCGATGAAGACTACCACTGATTTGTCCAACTGATCTTGGAACAAACGGTTCATTAAGTCCATGAACTTTGCTGGTGCATTTGACAAGCCAAACGGCATAACTGTGAACTCATAATGCCCATACCTAGTTCTGAAAGCTGTCTTTTCGATATCACTGTCACGGATGGCAATCTGGTGGTATCCGGAACGTAGGTCTATCTTGGAGAATACTGATGCTCCCCTCAGCTGATCAAATAGATCGTCGATGCGTGGTAAGGGGTAACGGTTCTTCACCGTAACAGCATTCAGCTCCCGATAATCAATACATAGGTGGAGGCTACCGTCCTTCTTCTTCACGAAGAGGACCGGCGCTCCCCATGGTGAAACACTGGGGCGGATAAAGCCCTTGTCGAGTAGGTCTCTCAGCTGCTCCTTGAGCTCTGTCATCTCTGCTGGAGCCATACGGTAAGGTGCTTTCGCAATGGGTCCGGTGCCTGGAACTAGATCAATCTCAAACTCAACCTCTCGTGCTGGCGGCATGCCCGGCAGTTCCTTAGGAAATACATCAGGAAACTCCGACACTACCGGCACATCTGGGCTAAACTCAGGGTCTCTCTCTATGTCCTGGACATAGCAGAGGTATACATCACTCCCTCGTCGTAACTCGTGATACATAGCCATGGCGGTGATGATCTGAGTCGAAGGCTCCCTGGGCCTCTGGCGGTAAGATATGGTAACCCCAGATGGACTCCGAAGAAGCAGTCGATGCTCGGCACACAGGATTCTGCCCTTGTACCGCTCCAACCAGTTCATCCCGACAATCACATCAAAACCTAGTCCGTCGAACTCTATCAAGTCGATCGGAAACTCTTCACCCCTGATTCGAACAATAGCATCTCGGTAGTAGCGGGTACATCTGACCCGCTCTTTCGACGGGAGAGTGACCACGAAGTCTAGCATCTCTTCACCGTCTAACCCCAGCCTCTTCGTAAATGATAGCGAAATAAATGTGTGTGAGGCTCCAGAATCGAACAAGATCGATGCATCCACGCCATTCACTGGAAAGGTACCGGTGAGGATTGTGCCGCTCTTGCCGGCTTCTGCCTTATTGCAGACACTCAGTATACCTCCCGTTCCGAGTGCACAGCCTAATTCATTGGCAAACTAATAAGTATTGGGTAACAACACGGTTTATATGCTTCAAACAACTCCACTTTATTCATTAACACACTCTTTTTACAATATTCATTGGCTTATACTGTCGCCATGTTTTACACTTACAACATCCTTAATACATACTGGTTTGTCACATAATTATACAAGGCTTAAAACTGTCTAAAGGTCAAATTCAAACGTCCGGGTTTCATGTGTGTGGCATTGATCACTGCCGACGGTGCGGTATTCAGTTTGATCTTCCTGATGCCATGGTATAGCATCCTTGATTGCCCACCCATGATTAGTACATCTCCCGATTTCAGCAGTAGCTTCTTTGCGAGATCAGCACGCTTCTGCTCGCCATATACAAACACTGCGGTATCACCAATGGACCAAGACACCACGGGTACTCCCTTACTTAGAGACTCGGGTGACTCGTCCTTGTCTTGGTGTATACCTAACCGTCCACCTTTCTGGTAGAAGTTCACAATGCATAGATCTGCTTTTACACTCGGAATTGATTCCGTTTCAACTTGCTGAGCAATTCCTACGGCGTGGTTAACGACCGCATGGAACTCCTCTGGTATACTTGATACTGTTGCTCCATCTTCAGCTCGCACTTCTTGATATGACTTGGTGTAAGGGTTCCAGTCCTTACCCATGCACATCATCTTCAATTGCATCCTTGCTCCGTTTCGGTATTCGGGTGTGTAAAACCCTCCTGGTTTTGCTCCAAGTTCGTCGCATCGTCTGATGATATGGATTTGTGCCTCCGGTGTCAGGTATCCATTTAGAAGTATCATACCTGGCTGGATGACCTGACATTGCTCCAACGGAAAGTCGGTGATGTTGATGGTGGTTCCTTCAGGGTTTGGTGTGGGTGGGATTGGATAACATATATTGAAAGTTCCTTTAAGTTTAGAGTACTCTAATTAGGTAAATCTCACACTATACTTTATTTATTTACTCACATGGTTGTTTATTTAAACTCACTCACACACATGCATGAAATGCGGTATGCAGACACTCATTACATTCAACAGTTTAGGCGGTACCTGGTCTAGAAGAGGGCCCTGGCGCCTCAGACCGGTCCACCACATTCAGGGTGGCCTTGTTGGACCCCGACCCCTTCCCCTTCTGGGACTCCGTGTACCTCTGATCTGGGGATGGCTGGTTTGCCGTCTTCTGGCCATCGGTGGTCGCAGTGGCCTTACCCTTCCATTGCCCCTTGGGCCTGTAGTTCCTACTGTTTGGGTTCTGCCAGCATTCATGATCGCGGTGACCCATCTTCTTACAGTATCGGCACTGAACATCGTTACCCTTGCAGTCCTTGCCGGGGTGGTCTCCGTTGCACCACTTACAGTAATAGTGGCGCTCCGGTCCAGAGCCCGTGCTAGCTGCTATCACAATACACAATCAATACTTGTTCCACAACTTATTAACATATACTCTAACTTATCACACAGGATTAGACAATTACCCTTAGGTGGGTAAGAACGTAGGGGCTTGGCCGCATACGCATAGGTGAGCTGCAGAGGCTCCTCAGCAGTGGTGGTCTGGGTCTGGCCCTTGCCACCCTGTTGCTGTCCTTTCTAGGACTGGGGGTATGATTTCTTCTTCTTCCCTCCCCACTGCCCTTGCGTGCCTTGGCCCTCGTTCTGAGCCTTGCGCTTGAGCGCACTCTCCTCGTCCCTCAGACGGACGGTGATCTCCACAATAGCAGCGGCATGATAGCACTCCTATACTTAGGGTGTCAGTTATGCCCCGCCAAATAAATTCACAACACATTAACACATCGTACACACTTATTCACATTATACTGTAGTTCCTTTACCTGCAAAGTGGTATATCCAGTAGGCCCCATGCCGTAGCGTAGGCGATAGTTCAGTCCGTTGTAGAAACGGTTCACAAGAATCCGGTCTGAGTAACCCAGATCCGGTAGCAGGTGGATAAGTCCGATGAAGGCTGAGTAGTACTCATCTACCGTCATCTTATCCCCTTGCCTCATATTGTCCAACTCCAGGCGCTTGGCCTCTTGCACATGTATAGGGTAGTATTTGGCTCGCAGCAGAGCCGTGTACTCCCTCCACCGAAAGGTCGGGTCAGCAACTCTGCCCTCTCGCACAAGCTTCCACCAGTTTTGTGCCGAGCCCTTCAAGTAATAAGCAGCAAGTCGTACCTTGACCTGCTCAGGTGGTGCTAGGGTTTCGAAGGCGGTCTCCATTTCGGAGATGTATGCCTCGAGCTTACGGGGATCGGTCTCCCCACTGAATGAGGGCGGCCTCAGATCAGCCAACGCCTTGACCCAATTGGTCTCTCGTGGCGGTGGTGGTGGTGGCTGAACTCCGGGCTGTTGCCCTTGCTGTATAGCAGCAACTAAATCGGGTACCAGCTGGGCTACGGCGGCTGCAACTGCCTCAGCCATGGTCTGTGCCATAGTATCTCCATCCTGGTCACCCATACCTCCAGTACCGCGCCCGCGGCCTCTACCTCGTGGTCTACCCGCCATCTGAATTCATATGAACATCTCATTAGCATTATGCTTGCACACTTATCGGTCCAACGATTGTAACGCTTCCCGATAATAAGGTATCTCCACACTTAGTTAGTGGTTAACCTTTCCAAATCTGTTCACTTAGGTATCTGTAGTTAGGTTTCCTAACTCGGTATGTCCCTAAGCTCGGTATTCTAGTCATCAGAGCGATACTTCGCTCTGATACCACTTTTTGTAACACCCCTACTACGCACATAACTTTACTTGGAATCGCAGCGGAAATAAACAACTAAACAGTAACTAAACGATTGGTGCTACAATGCCGTCAACCACCCACGTGGCTAACAAGGCTGAATAAATACAATTGTACCGGTCTGATGATCAGACTCCCGAGCGTAGAACTAATAACCATATATATACATCAACATAATACCGAGTGTTTACATAAATCCTTCACTGTATACTTCACTGTAAACCATCATAAACAAGTATATAATACGCCACGGGAGCACAGGCGCATCCCGGGCAACATCCAAAAGTAACTACACCCTAGGATCTAGAGCCACTCCGCTTCTTCGATCCTCATCCTGCAGTAAAAGAAATATGGATCCCCCGAGGGGGTCAGCAACCCTTGGCTGGCATGGTTAACGCGCAGCCCATCGACTACCGGAATGCGCGAACTATTTGTCATGATGACATGGTATTTATTTTAAACACACAACTCATACATACATAACATAATATGGGTATTGTACACATCATAACACACATCAAAACATACAATTCCTTTTAGGAAGAGAACCAACACAATTAGTCCCCATTGAGAGCCTAGAGAATGTTGCCACGCTCATACTTAGCTCGTTACATAACTCGTTACCGTCCGGTTAGATTGGACAGTTAACTTAACACAAGGTGCCTCGGATATAGTGATCCAAGCACACCGAAATAACACATAGTATGCCCCTGTGGCCCGACGTGAGTCAGTAAAATAGCCTTGGTTAAGCTAAAGGGAAGGTTAGAAACCAAATTGGAAACTTAACCATAACATACAGAGAGAATCGAACCGGTTATGACATCGACTCCCATACTCACACGCGTGGCCGGAACAGACCGGACTCCTCACTTCCCCCGTTAGCCCTTGTTAGTAGTTCATCATTGAACACCACAAACAATTCACAATAATAGGTCAAGTCTTGTTAGACACACAAGGGGAGAGAGAGTCATACTTAATAACATAATAATATTTAACAACTGTAAACTCTTTACATGGTTTAATCTTACAAAGTCATAAACACACAGAAAAACAAACAACACACAAGCCGGTGTAAACCGGTAGGCAACAGACTGCAAGAAAACCATACCTCGGTCCTTGCCTCGACTGATTTCCACCTTGCGAGAATCCTAAACACATTAGTAACGTCGGTTAATTAACGCACTAGTCCATTATTAATATTATCTACTCAACATTACTAGTTTATTTTTACTTTACACTTGTTACAACTTTTCATCCTTTTAATTGCCTTTAAAACCCACCTAACATGTCTTACATAACCTTATAATATCATTACTAACCAACTACCATTTTTAGATAACAATGTCCATCTTAAAACAATAATTTTTGGTCCATACAGTGGCCTGTCCGAACTTGTGTCCGAGCTTCCAAGTTCGGACACAAGCCGTGATTTTTGACAGAAAACAGACACATGTCCGAACTTGTGTCCGGACTTCGGAAGTTCGGACATGGGTCGAGAATAACCAACAGAAGGAGCAGGCGCGTCCGAACTTGTGTCCGAGCTTCCCTAAGTTCGGACACAGGTCGCAGCTAAATCCAGAGAAAGAAATGGGTGCGTCCGAACTTCCAAATTCGGACGGTAGTTCGGACACTACCTAAAACCAGAAAAACTGTAAGCGTAACAGGGCATGTCGAGCTTCCAAATTCGGACGGAAGTTCGGACGTGCCATTATACTCATTTTCTACAACCTTAAACACTTAACCAAATTTCTCCAAAGCCTCCAACACTTATAGTACTACTCCCTAGGTTCCTAAGTGATGTTCATGCCTATACTAACCCATTATATCAAGATATTCCTTCCACACAAACATCATTACTCAAACATATTTCTTACAAACTAAAAACTCCTTATATTCATCCTTTGAAATCCCTTTTTCTAAGCTTACAATTCCTCCTTATTTTACCAAAGTTTGCCTAAGTCTTCATTAAGTCCAAAATGACTTTGGTACACAAAAACCTCAAGATCATGCTAAGTCTTATTACGCTCTAGATCACTGTCCTAGTTCATCAAAATCCTTTATTAACATCTTGAATCCTTATGCATCCCTAAATTGCGACATAGGTCTCCTAGTATTTTGTACACCTTAGCACAATATTCAGCATCATTGAAACATCCTAGAAAACACTAAGAACACCAAAGAAACACTTTCTTACACAACCTTCACCAAATTCACACTACATCACAATATAGTGCACAATTTAAATTGCATTGGCACTTAGGCCTTAAAATGCATGGCTCTTAGGCCTTAAAGTGCTTAAATCATAAACACGAATTTCCACAATACATGATTTTTTAACCTGCGATTACATAAACACAGACATATGGTATTTTAGTCTCCTTGAGAACATTTACAGGTCATTACCATTGCTCTTTAGGTAGTTTAATAAGCAATTATAGGCTCATTTCTGCCCTAAGGCATTAAACAACATAAGGAATAGATTTACCTCTTTTCGCAAACAATTCCTTTCTTGTTTCACTACAAACCCGGTAGGGTATTTGATTCCTTGTCAAGTTTAAACAATATACAAACATATAATGAGTATTCAAGCTATAAGCTTCATCTCATGTAAACTAATTTTACTTGTTTCAAAAAAACATTAATGTAGTTGTTTTTACCTTGATCTTTGAAGAGGAGTTGAATATATAACAAGAGAGGACTCCACTAGTCCTGAAGAGTTGAAAATGAAAGCTAGAACAAAGTCACACAAAGAGCTATATCAATGTGTATTTCGGTCAAGGTAAGAACATGGAGGAAACATGATTTTTCTTTGAGATTCCTTACCTAGAAGCAAAGGAGATCAACAATATGTCAAAAGACAAGCTCAAGCTCCTTCAATGGTTGGAACACCTTGGCACCGAAATGGGGCTCTTGGAGTTTTGAGAAGATAGGAATAAAGAGCTTGATGAGAGGAAGAGATTGGTGGTGTTTGTTTTTGATTTGAACAAGTGAGCAAGATTTTACAAGAGGTCAAAGTGGGAGTTCTAATGGTGGTAGTGGTATTACCGAGAGAGAGCAAAGAAGAGAGGTAGAAGATGGTGTTTGCAAACCGTGGGAATGAAGGAAAGAAATGAGAATGAGATAGGATTTGCTTTTAAGAAGATATTTATGCTTATAAAGTAAAAAGTAAGTTTACTTAGTTTGCTTTACTTACTTATTAACTAGAGAGTGGTGAGTCACCACATATAAAAACCGGCCCCCTTTATTAGTATGAGGGTATTTAGTCTTTGTTTGTCAATTTAATTACTTAATACAACATATGTTATAAACTAGCTTATAAAAGCACTATTCACCTAAACAAGGCACTTAGAAGTGAAATTTTTGATTTCCCATTAATATAGCCACCCAAATGTGATACTATATAGTACACATATATATTAAGAGTAATGATGGACATTTAGCCATTCAAAACTCATTTACAAGACAATTTTTCAAAAACGTGCTTTAAGACTCTTAAAGCACATTTTGTGTTTTAAACCTGTTTTCAAGCTTGGTTTTCTTTGGTAATTGGTTTAATATGTTCATTAGTGTATAAATGAGGTCTTGGTAAGTTCATTAGGTCTTAACCAAGTTTATCCCAAGCTTAGAGCACATTTTGGCTCTTATTGACTTTAAAGCACATTGTGTTTTTTCTTTTTAAATTTATTTACTAAGGTTTCTAAGACTCTTTTTAGTCTTATTACACCATATTTAGGTGTTTTGACAACATAACTAGGTTTGGGGTATTTCACAGTGCATCCGGCATGTTCATATGGTGAAAACCACTCTCTTGCTTCGAACAAGAAACTCAAAACCCATTAACAAATCGAGCATATGTCATGCTACGAAATGAACAAGGAGATGGGGGAAGATGGATTAACTCGCAATCTTTAATGCTAACCCTAAATTATAGATGAAAACATCAAAGACCACTAAGATTTGTCTAACCTATCCTACTCTTGGGCTTTTCCCCCTCAGGTAGAATTTGCATAAAGAGAATGAGTGATCAACTAATTCCCTTGCCATAAGAACCAGAATCTTAATGAATGCTTGAATTTGTATTGAAATAATCATATTGTTTACATAGAAGGAATTCATCCCTAGCCAAAGCCTAACAAGGATCTTTACTTCACCATCCACTCCAATTAAAGAAGAAATACATGGGGGAGAAGGAGATTAATCAAAAGCCTTAACCCGAAAAGGTAATCTTCTCTTCTTCTTCGTGGATGGATCCGTAGAAACTCTTGGACACCAACAGATGGAATGTGGGCGGAAATAGAGAAGTGAATGGCGTGATTTGGTATGTTGAAGTGTGTCAAATTGCAGCCTTTCTCGGCCTATTTATAGGCATCAAAATGTCTCTTGCCGGGCGTCGTGCCGGGTCGTCAGTAGCCGGCACACGTGGGAAATGTGCCCAACCGTTAACGGTCGAAACCGCCAATTCCGCGCGAAACAGTGCATATGCCGGGTAGGAGATACCCGGCATCACACAGGCACCACGTGCAAAATGCGTTGTCTAACCGTTAACTAAACTAAATCGCTAAATCCGGTGTGAAAAGCGCTTGTGCCGGACATGGGAGCCCGGCACTAAACCCGGATCGGTTGGTATGCTAACGGTAATTAACTGCTAATTCTGACGAACGGGGTGATTTTTTCAGTATGTGCCGGATGTACTGCCAGACATCAGATGCTAGGCACATTCACAGAACTTTGAATGCGCCTGACACCAGACAACGCGCCACCCGGCACACCTCCTGTTTTGCTCCAAATTGTGTCGTGAACTGGACAGCCGGCACCAAGCCCGACACCACTTGGTCTTTTGATTAGAAATTCATTCCTTGCATGGAAAACATAAAAAACATCAATCTGAACAAATAATAGACTTTATACATAATATAGCATAAATAACATATATTTAACCTTATTTAGATAAATATAATACCAAATCTGGCACATAAAATATGATAAGTCTGCGGCTTATCAAGGCCCTACACTTACCTTTTGCTAGTCCTCGAGCACACAAGATTAGAAAGAGTAGAAGTAATTACTTATGCACAAAATAGATAGACCTTAGAATGACAATAAGATAAATATTCTCAACTCCCTGACTCTATTTCATAAGTATCACTTAATCATCCTTATCCATCAAAGCATACTAATGGGTATAAAATAAAGGACTTTCAAAATCGATCAAAAACTTTTGGGCTATTTTGCATAAGGGATTTGTAATCTCTCCTTTTCCGGTTTCCATCATTCAGCTCTATTTTTCAACAGTTTCTGAATGTGGCCAAGACATTCATCATGGGTTTTTACTATTCAGCCCATTTTTGCAAGGGTTTCTGAATCAACCGTGATTTTTTCTGCATTGAAGAACGAAATGGGAAATTTAGAGAAAAATAAAGGAAAAACTCTCGTTTCTTGCTTTTTATTCTGAGGCATTTTTGCCACCTCAAGGAATAAATGCTTTCCTTTGGAAGAAGATTTTTTTTCTTTTTTTCGTTTTCTTCTTCTTCTTTTGCACAAAAACCCTTTTTAAGATTTTCACCCAAAAGATTTTTCACAATTTGAAAAGAAAAGAATAAATACCCAGAAATACTAAAGGAAAGAATTAGGAGAAAGATATATACTCATGTTAATAAAGAGAATCAAAAAGTTAAAAACAGGATCTACAAGTCCATTAGAAAGCTTACCTTTTGAGAGAACAAGGTTTTAGTCATTCCTAATCTCATCTTAATCAAAAACATGCAAAAAGTTTAGTTTAAAACACGATATAAAACTCATAACTTATGCATATAATAAAAACTTATTTTTTTAGGGGGTCCCTGCCCTACACTTGGCAGGAACACTATCCCCAGGTGTTCAAAAGGAACAATAAATTTTAAAATTTGGAAATTTTTTTTTAGGAAAACTAAAATAACTAAGTTGAAAGTATTGACGAAAGCAAATCATAAAAAAAATAAAAGAGAAAAATTAAATGGTAAGAAAGGCTCCCCTATTTGACATTGAAGGTGTGAGGAGGACCCGCCCTACACTTAGCCTTTTAGGTATTTGGCTTATCGGAGATCCTTGGTAGAATGGTGACCGAATTCGCATGCTCCCGTGGGTTTGTTTGGCGTTTGGGACGGGAGCTGACCTTGTTGTCGCGGTTGTGTCAGAAGTTGCTTGTAATTGCAACTGCAACGATTTGTGCTCCTTGCGAATGGTGAGATCTCGTTGTGAAGTATCCTGGTCTTGTTTCATCAGGAGCTGACATCATGTCACGAAGTTCAGCCATTTCAGTCTCTGATGATGATGCAGGATGGGATGGTCTGAATTGCCTTGGACTCCCTGGTAGCCGGCTTGACTCTGAAAGTTATGTGGGGTTGGTTCCCCTATTGCCATGGCTGCCGATACCCTTGGTTACTCACATAGGTTGACTTCCTAACATTTGAAAGTCCGGCGTCAGGGATCGGAACGGTGGGTCGTTGCACTAACCACATTCGCCTGTTGAGGAGGATGATTCATTGCTATTTGCTCCACCACCTTTGTAGAGCGCTAACCTTCGTGGACGTTTGAGCGTTGCTCTCCAACAACTGCTCATGACTTCGCATTAGTTTGTCAAATTTTGCATCACCCTCTCCCACTTGATATAATCCTGCGTACCACCCCTGGTTCCACCGGTGGCCCAATCCCTAATCTCCTCGCAAAGAGATTCAATTCCATCAAGGAATTGATCTCCAGGCTTCTTCAATATGTCTGCACCAAGGGAGGAAAGGATCATGGTCTTGCATTGGTTGACCAATCCCTTGTAAAACAACTGAGATAGTTGTTCCTTGGTGAGGCCATGGTGTGGACATGTGCGCAACAACCCCTTGAATCTGTCCCAAGTCTCACAGATGTTCTCCGAGCTGGTTGCCTAAAGTTGTAAATATCGGCGATCATCTCCAGGGTGCGACTTGGTGGTAAGAATTTATCATAAAACTTGGTTGCCATGTCCTCCCATGTGGTGATGGTACTGGGGGTTAGACTGTGGTACCACTTGCTGGCGTTCCCCGTAAGGCTATGGGGAAAGAGAGAAAGTCTGGCGTATTGGAGGACATTGTTTGAGGAAGTTAGGCTGTTTGTGTTGCAAGAATTTGGTGATGTGGAGCAAAGCATCGTCCGGGTTTGTACCATCGAACATACCTAATTCCTTGATGCACCGGATCTGATGATATGGCTTGAGTTTTTGCCATTCATCATACTCATTTTGTTCAAGGTGGGGGAGGTCGATTGTTGGTTTCTGGCCTTGATTGGAAGGCCGGTTTATGTTTTGGACGGTAGATGCTGCCATTGGTGTAGGAGGTAGGTGTTGTTGGTTTCTTCGTTGATGAAGGGAACGAAGAAGAGTCCTCTCGATTTCTGGGTCAAAAGTTGCTAAATCTTCAGGAGAATTTGTGGACCGTAGAAGCATTCACTTTGATAACTTCAGGAGGAGCAAGAGAAAACGTTATAATACTTCGTAATAATAAAATAAATAATATAATGACATATTAAAATTACGAAAATAAAGAAAAAATTAAAGTTTTGGTTATGCCGGACACGGTGCCGGGTGTATGGCACCCGGCATTGGACTTCCTCCAATACTGCCGGGTTAAGAGTACCCGGCGTCACGTCCGGTCTTTTGCGAACTCAAAAATTTCAGTAAAGAATCAACAATTAGGAAGTATTAGAAGATAGATCTAAGAATGGTGAAGGAAAAGAATAGCATATTGTAAGGAATTTAACATTTTACGAAAATAATTTAAAATTGAAAATAAGTTGACACTGCCGGACAGGATGCCGGGTTATGGCACCCGGCATTGGACTTCCTCCAATATTGGCGGGTTGAAGTTACTCAGTATACCACCCGGCGCGTTCAAACTCGAAAATAAAAAAAAAAAAAAAATTAAATGGGGAAGGGAAAGGGAAGTTAACATAAAAGATCAATGGAAAAGAATATTTATAGACAAATCAAAGATTAAAAAAAAAAGACAATGTGAAGTAAAAGTTGAAGTTTGATTATGCCGGGTAGTACGCCGGGTAAACTCTATCCGGCGTAGGACTTCCTCCAAGCTGCCGGATGTACAACACCCGGCAGTGTACCCGGCACATTCAACCGAAAATATAATTAACAACTTAAATTAAAGAATCATGGCATTAAAGAATAAAGGAATAAAGAATAGGGCATTTTACCGAATTTAGGACTTGGACTAATTCCAAGTCCCCGGCAACGGCGCCAATTTGCTAACAGAGAAATTGTTAGGATAAACTATATACATAAAAAGAATAAAATATTAAACTAATCCTACAACTCTACTACGGGTAGCAAATAAAAACCCGGTCGGAGTATAGTGTAAATATATTACGACCAAGAGTATCGTACCCAAGGGACTTATAGAAAATCAGTCCTAATCCGGGCAAAAGCCTATTCTACAATAACAGGGGGGAATGTAAATGACACCATAATTAACTAAAACCTATCTAAATGCGAGGTTTAGGACTAAACTACCCTAAGTACCAACATGATTACGCAATGCAACTTCAAGACACGAACTTAACCAACCAACATGATTGCGCCGGATGTCCTGCCGGACATCAGATGCACGGCATATTCAAAGTCTTGAATGTGCCGGATAGGAAGCACCCGGCAGTGCATCCGGCACGTTCATATGGTGAAAACCACTCTCTTGCTTCGAACAAGAAATTCAAAACCCATTAACAAATCGAGCATATGTCATGCTACGAAATGAACAAGGAGATGGGGGAAGATGGATTAACTCGCAATCTTTAATGCTAACCCTAAATTATAGATGAAAACATCAAAGACCACTAAGATTTGTCTAACCTATCCTACTCTTGGGCTTTTCCCCCTCAGGTAGAATTTGCATAAAGAGAATGAGTGATCAACTAATTCCCTTGCCATAAGAACCAGAATCTTAATGAACTTGAATTTGTATTGAAATAATCATATTGTTTACATAGAAGGAATTCATCCCTAGCCAAAGCCTAACAAGGATCTACTTCACCATCCACTCCAATTAAAGAAGAAATACATGGGGGAGAAGGAGATTAATCAAAAGCCTTAACCCGAAAAGATAATCTTCTCTTCTTCTTCGTGGATGGATCCGTAGAAACTCTTGGACACCAACAGATGGAATGTGGGCGGAAATAGAGAAGTGAATGGCGTGATTTGGTATGTTGAAGTGTGTCAAATTGCAGCCTTTCTCGGCCTATTTATAGGCATCAAAATGTCTCTTGCCGGGCGTCGTGCCGGGTCGTCAAGCCGGCACACGTGGGAAATGTGCCCAACCGTTAACGGTCGAAACCGCCAATTCCGCGCGAAACAGTGCATATGCCGGGTAGGAGATACCCGGCATCACACCCGGCACCACGTGCAAAATGCGTTGTCTAACCGTTAACTAAACCGCTAAATCGGTGTGAAAAGGCGCTTGTGCCGGACATGGGATGCCCGGCACTACACCCGGCATCGGTTGGTATGCTAACGGTAATTAACTGCTAACTTCTGACGAACCGGGGTGACTTTTCAGTATGTGCCGGATGTACTGCCGGACATCAGATGCTAGGCACATTCACAGACTTTGAATGCGCCTGACACCAGACACCCAGCGCGCCACCCAGCACACCTCCTGTTTTGCTCCAAACTTGTGCCGTGAACTGGACAGCCGACACCAAGCCCGGCACCACTTGGTCTTTTGATTAGAAATTCATTCCTTGCATGGAAAACATATAAAAACATCAATCTGAACAAATAATAGACTTTATACATAATATAGCATAAATAACATATATTTAACCTTATTTTGATAAATATAATACTAAATCTAGCACATAAAATATGATAAGTCTGCGGCTTATCAACTTCATACGGGACTCAAGTCCCGGACCAATCCAGGTTGATTACTCTCGGGGGTTAAATAAGGGGTGGTCCGGTCTTAGTACAAGACCTAAGTCCCTGACCAAGGTAGTATATGTATTCTCGGCCCCTTTTTATGCATGGTCCGGGACATTACCCTAGACCTAGGTCCCGGACTACTACTACAGATTTTGAATATTGTCATTTTCAAGCCTTGTTTCATCTATTATCATCATCCATTGTTTAACCAAGCTTCCCATTTGATCTTAGGTATATTCTAATGTTAAAATAACACTTCAAACTTGCCTAATTCCTTGTCCAACTTGTTACTCAATTTCTTACAAAATTCACCAACACTTGTGATATTTTTCCTTAAGTTCCTAAGTGGTAGTTTTATGCCTACAACACCTACTAACCAAAATGTTACCTTATTTAAACTACCACTACTCCTTAAGCATTATTTCTGCCCAGCTCCTTCATTGCACAAGTTCTTTCTATTTTTCCTCCAATTCACTTAAACTTCCACAAGCATAATTCTTCCCTTGTTCACCAAATTTCTCTAGACTTAACTACTTTTCCACCATGACTTTGATGTATCATTATCACTTAATGAACACTAAACCCTCCAAGACAATGCCTATACATCTTTAACACCTAAGAACACCTTAATTCCCTTTCTTTCACAAGTTTAAGCCTTAACCATTCCTAGTACAACCTATGTCGCCAAACTTCATTAAAACACCTAAACTTCTTGTTTTTTACTCAAATTTTGACATAGCTTTGTTAGTATTTCCTTACACCCAAAACACAAGGTTTTTCACCTTTAAACACTCAAGAACATTTATCTACACAAAAGTGTTCTTTACACACAACTGAGCCTTAAACTACACTACATCACAATATAGTGCATAATTTAAATTTCTTGGCACTTAGGCCCTTAAATTGCATGGCTCTTAGGCCCTTAAATTGCATAAACCTTAAACACTGAATTTCCCACATTATATTTGCCTTTGACCTGCAAATACACACAACAACACATATGTCTTTAATAATCTCTTTGAGGATAGTTTTCTAGCTCATTTACCATTGGCTCCTTAGGTATTTTATTAAGCATTTTAAAGCTCAATTTTCCTAAGACACATAAGACTTCATTAAGGTAGTTCATTTACCTCTTTTTCTTCAAAACTTCCTCCCTTGTTTTTCCTTGCTCTTTTGTTTAGAAATCGGCAAGGAGCTTTTAATTACTTGTCAAGCTTCTATTCAATATACAAGTAAAGATAATGAGCATTAGGCTTCATGCTTAAACTCATTAATAAACCTTAGGTTATATGATGTCTTAAAACACAAAAATGAATCTTTTACGTTAGAATTGACTGGGAATTGGATTAAGTAGCAAGAGAGGACTCCACCTATCCCTTTGAAGATTGGAATGAAGCTAAGAATGAGCAAAAGAAAACACCATGAAGAGGTGATTTTCAGTCACATATAAAAACAAGAGGAAATGAAGTTTTTCTTTGGTTTTCCTTACCTTGAAGCAAAGGAAAACAATGAGGTGTAAAAATATGAGTTCAAGCTCCTTACATGGTGATTCCTCTTGGCACCAAAATGGTGTTTTTGGAGATTTGAAAAGACAAGATTGTAGAGCTTGACTAAACTAAGAGAATGGTGGTCTTGGAATTAATTTTGGTATATGGAGCTAAGAGATATAGGCAATGGAAGATGGAGAAGTGTGTGGTGCTGTAGCAAAACCGAAATGGAGAAGGGAAGAGAGGATAAATACGGTGGGAAATGAGAAAAGAAGAAGAGAATGAAGAGAGAGGTAAGCTTGTAAGATATTTAAACATAAAGTAAATAGTGAATTTACTTACTTTTTCCTTTCTTCTTTATTTAGTTAGTTAAGTGTGGTGAGTCACACTTATAAAAACAGGCCCCCT
Source organism: Limonium bicolor (assembly GCA_023374045.1). NCBI lineage: Eukaryota > Viridiplantae > Streptophyta > Magnoliopsida > Caryophyllales > Plumbaginaceae > Limonium > Limonium bicolor. Next base: position 315,053,311 of record CM041779.1, read on the forward strand.
TAGTCAAATGGGGTATTTTGTGGTCTTTGTTGACCAATCAATTGACTTATATTGACTAATGTCTTAAACTAGCACTATTTGAGCACTATTCATAAATTAGTGCACATATTTGAGATATTTTTGATTTCCCATTGATTTAGACTTCCTAATGTGATACTAAGTAGTACACAAGTTGATTAAAGAGTAATGATGGGAATTTAGCCACACAAAACCCATTTACAAGACAATTTTTCAAAAATGTGCTTTAAGACTTCTTAAAGCATGTTTTGTGTTTTAACTTGTTTTCAAGCTTGGTTTTATTTGGTAAATGATTTAACATGTTTATTAACATGTAATTAAGGTCTTGGTAGGCTCTTAGAGTCCTAACCAAGGTTATCCCAAGCTTAGAGCACATTTTTGCTCTAATTGCCTTTATGGTATTTTATAGTGTTTTCTATGGTTTAAATTGTTCACTAATGATTCCAAGGCACTTTTTAGCCTTAATATACCATAATTTAATATTTAAACAACATATAAAGGTTTGGGGTATTTCAATCTACCCCCCTTAAAAGAACTTTGTCCCCAAAGTTCACACTTCCCACGCATATTTAATATTAGAACACAGGGATTACTTATAAAACAACACTTTCATAACAAACGTACTTTACATAACATTGGACTCGAGGTCCCGGTAACATAACATCACTTAGACTCAAAGGTCTATAACATAACAACATAGACAATGTATTTCAATACATGTTGTACATACATAACCGAAACGGCTCTACCCCCCTTAAAATAGGGGTACACCCCGTACCCTATACATACAAATACTACGGAGTAAACAACGACGGGTACTTCACCTTCATTTTATCTTCCAGCTCCCAAGTGGCCTCCTCGACGTCCTGGTTAGACCAGGGACCTTCACCAGTCTTACGGACTTATGGCGAGTGTCTCGAGTCTTAGTGTCCAGAATCCGTACGGGAGTCTCCATTGATCGCATGGTCGGCTCTAACGTTAGCCTTTCGGCTGAAGTACATGAGACGGATGAGACATATACTTTTTCAACTGAGACACATGAAATACATCATGTATCTTGCCCAGCTCGGCAGGTAAATCTAGCCTATAAGCTACCGGGTCTATCCGCTCCATCACAACATAAGGCCCCACATATTTTGGGCTCAACTTGCCTTTCTGGCCAAAACGAAACACACCCTTCATGGGGGAAACTCTAAGAAATACCTGGTCGCCCACGGCGAACTCCAGGTCGCGTCGTCGCACATCCGCATATGATTTCTGCCTGTCCTGAGCTGCCTTCATGTTAGCTCGGATCTGGCGTACTTCTGCCTGTACTTGCTCCAGGTACTCTGGTCATATAATGACCGTCTCACTCGACTCGTCCCAGCATAATGGTGTGCGGCATGGTCTACCGTACAAAGCCTGGAAGGGAGACATCTTGATCGAAGCATGGTAACTGTTGTTGTAGCTAAACTCAATCAGATGTAACTTATCAATCCAGCTAGCCTGAAAGTCAAGTGCAGATGCACGTAACATATCCTCGAGCGTCTGGATGGTGCGCTCACTCTGACCATCTGTCTTTGGGTGGAACGCTGTACTTAGCTTCAGCTCGGTACCAAGCGCTTCCCGTGTAGTTCTCTAGTACCTCGAGAGGAATCTGGTATTCCTATCAGATACGATAGTCTTCGGTACCCCATGATGTCGTACTATCTCTCGGTCGAAGAGCTCTGTAAGCTTTGCCACTTTCCACGTGTCCTTCATCGGTATGAATCGGGCCACCTTGGTCAATCGGTCAACAACAACTCAAATCATATTCAGACCTCCCCTCATAGGCGGAAGCCCTACTACGAAGTCCATGGAAATGTCATGGAACTTCCACTCAGGCACTGACATTAGCTGTACCATACCACCAGGTCGTGGGTGCTCAAACTTGACCTTTTGACAAGTGAGACACCTTACAACATAGTCATTCACATCCTTTTTCATACCAGTCCACCAAAAATATCGTTTCATGTCCTTATACATCTTTGAAGCTCTGGGGTGAATCGAAGTCGTAGAACAGTGGGATTCACTCAGTATGCGCTCTTTCAGCTCGGCGCTACTCCTCGGAATACACAGTCGGCCATTCAGCCTAATCAGGTCATCATCGTGGAGTCAGAAATCATACTTCTGACCCTCGAATGTGCCATCAATAAGCTTCTGCCTGATCTCTAACATATACTGATCCAACATCTGAGCACTCCGCACCTCTTTAACCAAGCTAGAATGAGAGACTAGCGAATGGAGAGAGTGTGCTCGGCGACTCAGTGCGTCAGCTACCACATTTGCCTTACCCTCTTTGTACTGTAGGTTGATGTCATAATCGTTTAGAAACTCGACCCACCTTTTTTGCCTCATGTTCAACTCTTTCTGAGTGAGCAAGTACTTCAAACTCTTGTGGTCAAAATAAATTGTCACGTTTACCCCATACAAATGATGTCGCCATATCTTCGAAGCGAAAACAATGGCACCCAATTCTAAGTCGTGGGTAGGGTAGTTCTTTTCATGCTTCTTCAGCTGTCGGGAGGCGTATGCTACGACCTTCCTGTGTTGCATCAACACACAACCCATACCTCTTCCGGATGCATCGCAGTAGACCTCAAAACTATCTGTACCGTCTGGTATTGTCAGGACTGGTGCAGAGGTAAGAGCATCCTTGAGACTCTGGAAAGAACTCTCGCAGTCGTATGTCCACTCGAATGGTGCATCCTTCTTCATTAAGGAAATCATCGGCTTCGAGACACTGGAGAAGTCCTTCACAAATCTCCTGTAATATCCTGCCAGACCGAGGAAGCTCCGGATGTCGGTAACTGTCTTCGGCCTAGGCCAGGTGCGCACTGCATCTATCTTGGCCGGATCGACAGCGATCCCAGCCTCGGAAATAACATGACCAAGGAATGAAACTTGGTTCAACCAGAATTCACATTTAGAGAATTTGGCATACAACTGGTTCTCTCTCAACGTTTGCAACACACATCTCAGGTGGCTTTCATGCTCACCCCTTGACTTGGAATATACAAGAATATCGTCGATGAAGACTACCACTGACATGTCCAACTGATCTCGGAACAAGCGGTTCAATAAATCCATAAACTTGGCTGGTGCATTGGATAAACCAAACGGCATAACCGTAAACTCATAGTGACCGTATCTGGTTCTGAATGCGGTCTTCTCAATGTCACTCTCTTGTATAGCAATCTGGTGGTAACCGGATCGTAAGTCGATCTTGGAGAATACTGATGCTCCTTTCAACTGGTCAAATAAATCATCAATGTGGGGTAAAGGATGACGGTTCTTTACCGTAACTGCATTCAGCTCTCTATAGTCGATGCAGAGGAGAAGACTACCGCCTTTCTTCTTCACGAAGAGGTGATAAGTGTGAAACTTATAGGCTTTTAAGGGATTAATTACCCTATAATCTGCTACAATTTAAGCAATGTTTCCCACTTATTCTGTGTTTTTCCTAAGATTGATGTTGTGATGTGAATTGACACATTTAATGTGATAAATATAGGAAAACCCAGAGAAATAAAGATTTTACATCATAAGGATTGCAACGCAACAAACGGGGAACAAATCAGGAGAAGAGACACAAAAATTGGTCACGTCCGGGTCAACTTGGCCGGACGCAAATCCGGACGTCTCATGTCCGGATCCGGACGCAAGCCGGACGTGACCCGAGATCCAGCTCCAAAAGTTCTGTGTCTTGTCCGGATCCGGACATATCCCGAGTTTCAGATCTAAAAGTTCTGTGTCACGTCCGGATCCGGACACAGGTCCGGATGTCACACAGAAACGAAAAATAAAAACACATGCGCTGATAATCGGGCTTTCGGCACAATTATCAGCCGAGCGGCGGTTTAACCCATACTGCAACATTTATTAATACACGCCCATGCTCAATTAATCACCAACTCACCAAACTTCCACTAACCTCTGTTCTTCTTCTTCTAATCCTATTTAAACCCTGCTCCTGCTGCCATTTCAATTCATCCCAGACTCTCAGAGTCTAAACATCACTCTCCTCCTCTCCCTCCATATCATCTGTTCATCCACGATAATCCTCCATCTCCAATCACAAATTTTCCTCTGTAAATCTTCCCCCTCACTCACAAACAGAAACTGCTCACGGCGCTGCATTTACCCGCGTCCGGATTGACGTCCGGATCCGGATAGGGCCAGGACAAGGCATCCGGATCTACGTCCAACCCAAGATAGCCGGACGTGACACAGACGAGAGTGGACACGGCGACGGCTTCTAAAATCAGTTTTTCTGCTAAATCCCTCTATCCTTATGTTGTTTATATTGAGCATTGTTATTTTGTCTATGGCTGAGTAGTCACTGTTAATTTCGGTTTACTATGTATCTCTAGAATGATTATTTATGAACCTTTGTGATTTTATGCAGTACAATAGAATAAAGTTCTTTTCCCTTATGAATTCCTAGACTTGTTAATCTGATCAATTAACTGAGTTTATCAGTTTGTTAGCTTATAAGTGAGAACTGCGGCTATCAATTGACTACAGGGAAAGAACCAGTTAGTATAGAGATGGTAATTCCTCTAAACACTAGCTGACCATTAATCTAGACTACACTTAAAGAAATTAGTAAACAGTGGATTCATAACGAGAGTTAGGATTCGGTCTTTGCTAATTAGAATTCGTGGAGCGGGAGACCGAATACGAATTATCCTTATTCTAGGGTTTTATTCATAATTTTGTAGAAATCACTTAGGGGAAGAAATTGCAAACCTAGAGAGAAGTAGTAAACCGGAATGTCCTTTATCGAACAAAAACCAAATCAATTATTTACCTATTATTTATTGTTTATTGAACTCTTTTACAACATTCACCATCACACACAAAAACCCTAAATTTCCTGTTATTTATATTATTCTTGTTTGTGTGTAAGTAGAAATTAAACTAGACCCTGCCTCCTTTGGTTCGATACTCAGGGAATACTCCGAGATTTAAACTTGCTATAATCGACCGGTACACTTGCCGTTAGGTTAAACCCCCAACAGCAATTTACCGTTAGGTTTTACCCCCAACAAGTTTTTGGCGCCGTTGCCGGGGAGGCACGGTTGCTTAGTTTAATTTTTTTATTGGTATTATCTCATTTAATTTTGTTTTGTTTTTGCTGTTTAGTTTATTTTTTTGTTTTATTTTATTTAAGTTCTTTTGTTCATTTTCTTAGCTTTGTGCAATTTGTTTCTTATTTTTGGTTCTAGTTTATTTTGGTTTTTGAAATACCCCGAACTTAAATATAGGGATTAAAATTAATCTAATACGTATTCAAGGACCTAATGGTACCTAATAAATACTAGTAAGGAAAAATAAATCCAAAAGAAATAAAGAAACGCTTAAAAAGCGGAAAACGCTAAATAAGCGTTAAATAACCATAGGAGGTATGAGACCTCGGTTAGAGTATTATATGGATCTTGAAGGTTTAATAAGACCTAAATAATATATGGGAACAAATCCCGAAGAAAATGGATCCTTAAAACGGATTAAAATCACTAACCAACCTTAAAGCGTTTTTCGAGGTAACCGAGAAAACGTAACTTTAAGCGGGTCAAATAGACTCGTAACAATTTTGGTCAACTAAATAATCATTAATAAATATTAGTGAAGCTTTAGAACCAATAAAATCAATAAAACAAGAAATTAGTAAAAACTGTCAAAAACGGGAAGTTGTGGGGTAGAAACATAAATAACCAAAACTTATGTGTCCACTTTGAAAATAAAAAGTAAAAGTGGTATGTGTGTGATGTGTGTGTCCGATGGGGACTCCCCCTCTCACACTCTCTCACACACTCACTCTCTTATTTACAAAACAACAAAACTAATAAAGTAAACTAACCTACTTTATTACCTTACTCACTCACACACTCTCTCTCCTACTCCCTATTCTCTTCTCTCACGTGAACCCCCACCCTCACTCTCTCATTTATTCCTTCTCCTTCCCCAAGCGATTTCCATGGAAGCTTGAGAGAACCCACTAAAAACCTCACTTCTCTCCTCTTGTTACTCTATCAAACCCTCTCCGAAAATTATAAAAACTACACCATTGGAATCCTCTCATCAAGAGCTACATTCCTATCTTTTCAAAAATCGAAAACAACAACTTTCATCTCCATGGGTATGGAGCATTTGGAGTTTCAAGACCACCATTAGAACCACCTCTTCCTCCTTGTCATTTTAAGGTAAAAATCTTCTTGAAACTCCTTTGTTTTTCTAGCCTCATGGGAAAAACGAAAATGAAGCTAAAACTTTGTTTGGTTTCTTTGCACTCTAGCCGGTTTTGGCTTGTTGAAGGAGTTGGAAATCTTGTTCTTGAACCACTCCAAGCTTCATTTGCACCCTTGCAAGGTAATGCAATTTTCTAAACCCTAAAACCTACATTAAAGCTTAAATAATGTTTAGGGTTAGTTTTAGTATTGAAATGGTGTGTATGTATGGGTTATAATGATAGATTGAGTGAAGTACTATAACCGGTAGGGAGAGAAGGAAGAGGCAAGAAGAAGAAAGAAAACTAGAAGGAGAAACAAGGTAAGGATGCTCTTTTGTGTAACTTGTATATATATGGATGTAACAGATTTTTAGAAGTTTGAAATGAGTAATGAAAATGGTATTGTGTAGCAATATATTGTGTAGGAGAATCTAAGCGTTTAAAACCGTTGAAAGACATGTAAAAGGGTATTGAAACTTAGTTGGGTATTGGGTTGTTGAGTGCAGGAAATTTCAGTAGCGTTTTAGTATTGGTAATTGTGTATAGGAGCTTGTATATTGATGTTGTGTATAAACAGGTGAGATGATGTTAATGTGGGAGGAAACATTGTGGTGAGAGTGTATAAAATATAGGGGAGACTATGGCAAAATTTGCCTAGGATTAGAACACTTAGTGAGCTAGAAACTAGGTGGCTAATAGGCATTGTAACAGATTTTGATGGAGAAAGGTAAGGGGGTAGATTGGGAGAGATAGATAATGTATTGTGATGTACTCGGAACTCTAGAAATGACATTAGAAGAGGTGGTTAGAGAAGGGGAGAGTAAGTGTCAAAATCTGTAGCAAAGAGGTATTAGATTGCGTTGTAGAACTAAGAAGAAATAGTGTGCAAGATTTGGTAAAATGAATGTTGGACTTGGGCATAGATGGTACAATTGCTTGGAAATGAATTGGCTTGGTAAGAGGAGGTATTTGGGATGCTAGGAGTGACATTGGTAGAGGAAGTATTGGATGTTAGAAGTTGGAACAAAAATCTGTAGCATTGAAGGATGCAAAACTGTTGTAAGTGTGGAAGGAAGTGATGAAATTGTGTAAGTGGATTGATGGATTTAGTAAAGAATTTGGGGATGAACTAAGGCAATTTGAAGGGCCTAGGTAGTGTTTAAACATGTGGGATTACATGTAAGAAGATTGGAGAAACAATGGGTAAAGTATAGGACTGAAAACAGAAGTAAAAATGCAAATACTGGGCCGGACCGAACTTGCGACCGGACTTGCAAGTTCGGTCGAGCCTAGATTTACAAAGACGGGAATGCTTCTGGAATGGACCGAACTTGCGACCGGACTTGCAAGTTCGGTCGGACCAGAAAAATTCTCCCGTCAGTAACCTTCTGGAATGGACCGAACTTGCGACCGGACTTGCAAGTTCGGTCGCCAGAAAAAAAATTCCGTCTTGTAAGCTACTGGAATGGACCGACCTTGCGACCGGACTTACAAGGTCGGTTGGGCTAAAATTTTCCGTTAAGTAACTCACTGGAATGGACCGACCTTGGGACCGGACTTGCAAGGTTGGTCGGCCCTGGAATTTTCACCCGATGTAGCCTACTGACTTGGACCAAACTTGCAAGATCGGTCGCAAGTTCGGTCGGGTCAAAACTTACAAAAAAAAAAACTATAAGACTATGGTTAGTATATGTATGTATGTATATGTATACCCACCTATACATACGTGCATATATATGTAAGTATACCATTGTTAAGCGATGAAAAGTAAGTAAATAAAATGTAAGCATAAGAATGTGAAGACTTAGTAAGTATGAGTTAGGAAGCGTAAGGGTAACCGAATCAAATTAATGATAGATAGATTAATCATTCCACTGTATGTATATATATAATAGGATATGATTTGTGAACACCGGAGGAACGTTGGGATACAAGTACAACGGTGAAAGGTATGATTTCTTCATGCCCTGTATCCTAATCTGGTTACCCCGATTTGTGTGCTTATTTGATCACCTAAATGAGATAAATGCATGAATCGGACTATATTGCACTTACCTGTGCTTGTTTACATTGTTCTTGATATTTGTCTTGAACAATAGTTGTATAATTCATGAAACATATGAATGATGATGATGTGTATTGTATTTTGTAGTGTACTTGTATATTGCACTGTATTTTGTATGGATGTGTATATGAGCTTTGTATTGTATTATTGTGGCTTGAACGAATGACTTCTGCTAATTCCTAACTACCTAACTCCTAACTTAAGTGAGTAAACCGGAATGAGTAGAAGTCCGATATAGCTTCGGCCACGCGTGAGGATGCGGAGTCACAAGAGGTTGGCTGCAATTCCTGACTCTTAAACTGGTCCGTGGCCCAAATCCCTTAAATGGGTAGCATCCCGGATCGGTGAGTCAAGTAAATCCCGGAGGTGGGACGGTGTAGTCCCCAGGGCCGGAGGTCCCGACGACTTAACTTGAGTAAGAGTAAGAGTAAGTAAGTATGGATCCGTAAGTATGTATGAGTAAGTATGCGTATGTATGAAGTAACGAGTAAAAGAGTAATCTCCACCCGATTAACCCGGGTGGACCAATGAAGCTAACAAGAATTGTATATTGTGTATGTAATGTATATGTGTAATTCGGAAAAAGGTAAGTATGTATTGAATGGTTTATGTTGTACTTCTTGTATGTAATGAAGTGTATGTATGTGTGTATGTCTTGCGTAATGTATTGCAATATTATGTATAAGAGCATGTATGCATGTATGTTTGAATGAAATCAACCGCATGTATACGACTAAGTGGTCGGCGTACCCTCACTAGTACGCGGGGTATGCGGTTATCATGCGCAGCGAAAGCTGACCCCCTAGGGGGAACGTTTTTAGTGTGCAGGTACCGAAGCGAATATGGTCAAGATAAGAGACCGGAGGCACACCATTGTAATTAGAAGCAAGTAGTTTGTGAGGAACGGGTAGTAAGTAGTCTCGTAGTGAGTAATATGAACTTGGAAGAAGCATTATAATTGTATAAGGATCCTAGTAGACTCGGTTAAGTATATTGTAATGTATGGATTATGGAGGAGTAAGCATTGAATGGAGCATTGTTGTATTTGATTGATGAATGGAGTATGTATTATAGATGTGTAGTACTCGGGATTCCGGTCCATCAGACCGATGCTGTATGTAGTAGCAGTAGCCTTGTTAGTCACGTGGGTGACTAACGGCATTGTACCACCCTCATTATGTAAGTATGTATCCGCTGCGTGTATCAGATGTGTATGGAGATTGGACGGTAAGCACAGCATTAATGGTAGGGGTGTTACAAAATGTGGTATCAGAGTGAAGTATCGCTCTGATGACTGGAAATACCGAGTTTAGGAAATACCGAGTTAGGAATTAGAAGCTTAGGGCTATGGGCTGAGTGATAGCATTAGAGAGATGCTAGTTAGGAACTCCCGGTGAGTACCGGATACCTACAACACCAGTCCCGCCCACCGCAAACCCCATTGTATAACTTGGGAAAGGACGCCAGAGAGAAGAAAAGCCTTCTCATACTCGGGGAAAACCCGATCTGGCAGTTGTGAAGCAATCACACAGTAGACAAGAACCGACATATGGTAGATTCCAAGAACTGGAAGTCCCGGAGATGGATCCCGGTTGAGCCACAACACCGCACGTAATAGCGGTAGGATGAACACTCCAACCACGAGGAGGCTACAACTTACAACAGCATGGGGCGACGTGCTTAGCAGTCGCGAAGCCTAGCTAGTCAACCAACAGCAGGAAAAAAGCACTAACCGTGCAATGGAATGAAAAAGGGAGCAGTAACAGAACCCGAGACACGAGTCTCCGGGATAGTAATACTTGAATAATACCACCGACGGTATGCTAGCTGACTAAGGACATAGTCGGAAGCGGATAACTCCAAAACTACGACGCCATTAAGGTTGCAATACCTGGCCAATATAGCTCAGACAAATACAAGAACAACCATGAGATATAATCCGATAGGACTACAAGAGTAGTGCCTAAACAAGGAAGGCTCAGTAACCACCACAAATGTGTGGGAACGAGTCACAAGGAACAACACAAGACAAATAGAGTGGGAATCTCCAAGAATTGGAGAAGTACCCAGATCTACGACAACCATGTCTAGACCACCAAGAAGCTGCCTAAGGGATCGAGCATACCAATTGTAGATCAATAAGATCAAAGGAAGAGTCGACAAGACTACCAAATGCAAGCGGAAACCCTACCAAGGTGGGTATAGGATTACCCAAAAACCACCAGTACCACGCACTTGCCATGGCAAGTGCAGTAAGAACATGAATAGCTGAAGGAGCACTAACACACCACAGGTACATAGTAATGTACCGTGACAGCGATAAAGCGACTACAGAAATAAACATCCTAAAACAGGAGGAATGAAACCATGGGAAGGCTTGACGGCCTGACCACTGCATTTAGAACACGCCAGTCAGCGGGAAGCTGGACTGATCAAGATTTCGAACATGGCTATGCCATGTAGGACTTCTTTTAACACTGAACTGTTATTTTTCAAAACCCAAAAAAATTTTCTTTCAAAACCATAAACCTTCTTTTAAAACCTTGGATTTTAAAACCAGACCAACATCATTACGGTGAGTATCAAAGAATGATACAAGAGGAGTTGACAATAGAATACTTCACCTAGGCGTGTGGCGAACACTACGAGTGTACCCGTTACGGGATGTGGGACAACCGCACTCCGAAGGAGCTTGTGGGCCCGACATATAGTTGGGTAAGTGGTAACGTGTCAATATGGTACCCCACATATGTGTACATGTAGTGTGCGACACACGGGAAGTAGCCAACTCCGTTCTACGGACCATGAGTGAGTTTAACCAGAACAACTGGACACCACAGACAATCAAGGAGAAGGAAACGCAGTTAAGGAACGAGCGTAAGGAACTTAGAGAATCCATCTGAAGATAAGGAATGAAGACTGGGAAGTGCAAAAAGCACAGACTAGCAAATATAGACATTGGATATGTCTCGAGGACACCAAACAAATACGTGATAGCTGGAAGGTATACCCAGCCTAAACACAGTAAGGCAGTTGTCTAACGTGAACACCACAATGCTCAGCAAACGGGACAGAACTCCCAAGAGCAATCACAAGATTACTACAAAGCACAATCCATAATCGGAGAGGATATTTAAACCTAGTCTCAAGCACTGGGAGCAAGTACAGACGGTCTACCCAACGACAGGAGACGTTATAACCCAAAAAGGGACCACTCAAGTACAATACCACAAGATGGTACAGTGGACAACATATCATAAACGTTAGCCGGACGTAACGGCATAATCTAACACACCCAGGAGCAATCCTTGAGTGCGACTGACTAACAACAGTCAAACAAAACGCCAAGACAAGAATACAGGAGCTGGAACGAGCACTCGGTTAAGACACCGAAGGGATTTCACTTGACAGGAAATACCCTAGTCTACATAAGGCACTGATCAGCACCAGATTGCCTAAGAATAGCCTATGAATGGAAGCGTGATGCCACGACTTACCATGGAGCCCAATAATATCTCTGACCTATGACGGTATACATGGAGTGGAAACATGTATAAGCAGCTTGTAAAGAGCATAGCTCGCAGTAATTCGGCTTAAAAGCCATAAACCGAATACGTCATATAACCTTAAACGGTTGCAAAACCCACACCATTGCTAACAAGACTTGCAAGAAATATTGCCTCACACGACAAGAAATCAACAACTGGACCATCAATTCAAACCCAACATCCTGAGTGGCTTGTAGTAATGGCCAACTCAGCGCCACTGTCACTAGAGCATCAGTCTAGTATACAGTTGACAAGCTTTTAATTGCCTTCATGCCTTCTGTAGCAATGGTAGCACAGAGGCATAAGAACCATGATAATGCCAACATTGGCCTAGGCCACACTTGGACACTACGAGAAACCCAAGGGAAGGTACCCCTCGTTAACCGAAGACCACCAATGCGGTGACGATGTGAACCCTTAGAAAAGGCTTCCATCTACTATAACAATAAAACCACACAATAGATATTGCCAAGGGTGATGGAATAAGGAAATGAGATTTCCAAACCATTACGACTTAAAGGAGTAAGCATACTCCATATACCCCAACAAGTGGTGGGCCATTGTGTAAACACCAACATAGCATACCTTGTTATTAGACTATGAGTGGAGACAAACCCCTCAACAAGAACTTTCATTTATCAGTAATAGAATACTCTCAATGGGAGAGCGGGACCAGAAAACCCTTGAAGTATCTTGGGATGTCCCGGTGATATTCATACAAGATAAAACCGCACAGCTAGAGCCTATAATCAATGTTCAGCTTTGGGAGGACAGTAATTGTCAAAACAATCAATGTGAGTGCACATTGCACACCATGAATGACCAACGCTCAAGAGAGCTTGTAAACCGGTAAATTGCTTTATCCTTGGTCAACCAAGATACTTGGTAAATCGTATCACAAATGATGATAGAATGTGAGGTAAGTTAACCTACACATAAAACCTAAGTGGAATAAGACATCTCCACATTGGGAAGATAATAAGATTGTCGTATACTACGACAACCGTCATACACACAAACACAGGAAACTCCTAGTGTATTTACACCATAAGGAAATGGTGCCAATGACAATGTCACTAAGTAAAAAGGAACTACCACAGTAACAGAAACAGTAAAAGCAATGTTGTACAATGAGTAAGAATACGGTGCGCAACAGGCGACCGCTATGAGGAAGTAGTTAAGCAATGACACGGAGTATAAGTATGAGATGACACACAGAAATATTCTTTCCTATCACATAAGTGACTTACTGTCAAGTGTTTACGCCTCTGCACTCTGTATGACTGAGTGTTTTGGCATTGCACTTGTTCAGCTAAGGATCTAATGAGATGGCTAGGGATATGGAGAATGTAAACCGTAATAAATCTTTCCTTTCACCACAAACATGGCATAAGCCAGTCAAGCAAGACTAGTAACATACAGTGCGGACTAAGGCCAAAGAAGCACGAAGAGTGTACAACACACTAATAATCACAAGATGTGAATTCCATTGGAATATAAGGTGAAAGGAGATACGAGAAAGTCACAAGGACCGACGCATAGAAAATGCAAGGTCATACAAGTAAAGGACACTTGTACTGAACCGGAAGAACTGGTATAATTCAGAAGCTATTGACAACAGAGGAAGCACTACAGTTAAGTGGTGACTTAACCTCGCCTGACAATAAGTCGGAGGAACTTAACGAATAATCGTAGAAGCACGAATAGCATGTGCAGAAGATTACCAGAGAGCTGGTTATAAATCTTAAACTCATTGAGTCCAAACACGGTGAAAGAATACCGCACTTGTTTAGTAAACCTTATTCCCTTAATAGACGGATAAGAAGGTGATGTATAGCACATTAAGGATAACAAGAGGGGGGATAACCCAAGTTATCAGGGTCGCGCAAGAAGCTAGTGGGCCCTAGCTAGGAGTATAATACAATGGCTATTAATGCCTTGAAGCCGATTAGGCTAGAACCGAATTAAATATGAGTTAAATAAACTCATATAGGAACTCTTGGTGCAAAGACTAAACCATTGGTATGGTTAAGATCCCTTTGACAAGAGCATATTGTATAGTATACGGTAGTGAAGCTAAACACTTCAGTTTGCCCAGATTGATTAAACCAAAGTTTAATAATAATAAAATATGGTAGATTACGTGGGCGTAATCCCTTTTAAGGGGGGTAGAGCGAAAACCGCTTAACGTAAGTTTTGTGAATAAAACACATAAACCATAATGTGCAGAGCACAAATAGAACCAAATTGATGATTGATACTATGTTAAATAAACATAAGTACTCATTCATATTGTAATTATGGTAATTAGGCATTAAACAGGCAAATACCATGGAATGGATATATCTATCTTGTAACACCAATGTAAGAGTATTAGTAAAAGAAAAGTAATGAGTAGTGGACGGAGCTCCACAAGTATTGTAACCTTTGAAGAAGTAGTACGAAATGAATGAGGATAGTAGATGAATGAAGTTTATGAGTAGTGGAATCGTAAGTAAAATATTTGAAACAATTGAAGTCAACTAAATCTTATAAGTGTAGTATTCCTTAGATAGAATATTGGAGATGATGGTGAGTAACGGATGGAAGTAGTGAAGGGTGATGAAATGAGCATTAGGATTGAACCATGGAGTAAAGCATTTGGGAAGTAGAGTGAGGATGATTGATGGATTGATTCCATCCTTTGGAGATGTATGAATTCGTAATTACGACTAGAAAGAGTAAAAAGATAGAAAATGAAAACAATTAAATTATTTGTTTGGTTGAACCTGATGTGGGAAGTCGAACTTGATCCTGATCAGATCAAGGGAAACCGAACACAAATTGGAGTGGAAAGATAGTTCAACACTGGTGCTGATCACATCAGGGTCGAACGATTCTTGAAGCTCCCCTCAAGTGGTCACAAGAATCACACATAGGATAGAAGTAATGAACATAAATTGGAATATGGAGTTGTATGTTTTAGAAATTTTTAATTGGTAGTGGTGGAAGAATTTCTTTTAGTATGGAGAATGAGGATGTGTTAGAAGTGAGTACCGAAGAAGATAGTAAGGTAGTATGTGGTATTATTCCAAGGGCGGCGGGACATAGAGGAGTCCCGTGTCTAGATGACCTGAGCGCCTACGGGATTGGAATGTGTATTGCATTGCTTTGGGAATAGCCTTGCATTGTATGTATAAATTGGTAATGAGGAACTGGATGGTCAGTAGTGATGCGGATTGGAGTAACTATAGTACATTGGTGTGGTATGGTATGTAGATACCCTGAGTAATGGACTTGGGAATTGTAAGGAGGACGAAGGTATGGCTTTGGTATTAGACACGTAAGAATGAGTAAGCATTGTAAACCCATAACCTCGAACAACTTTGAGGACAAAGTTCCTAAGGGGGGTAGATTGAAATACCCCGAACTTAAATATAGGGATTAAAATTAATCTAATACGTATTCAAGGACCTAATGGTACCTAATTAATACTAGTAAGGAAAAATAAATCCAAAAGAAATAAAGAAACGCTTAAAAAGCGGAAAACACTAAATAAACGTTAAATAACCATAGGAGGTATGAGACCTCGGTTAGAGTATTATATGGATCTTGAAGGTTTAATAAGACCTAAATAATATATGGGAACAAATCCCGAAGAAAACGGATCCTTAAAACGGATTAAAATCACTAACGAACCTTAAAGCGCGTTTTTCAGGTAACCGAGAAAACGTAACTTTAAGCGGGTCAAATAGACTCGTAACAATTTTGGTCAACTAAATAATCATTAATAATATAGTGAAGCTTTAGAACCAATAAAATCAATAAAACGAGAAATTAGTAAAAACTGTCAAAAATGGGAAGTTGTGGGGTAGAAACATAAATAACCAAAACTTATGTGTCCACTTTGAAAATAAAAAGTAAAAGTGGTATGTGTGTGATGTGTGTGTCCGATGGGGACTCCCCCTCTCACACTCTCACACACTCACTCTCTTATTTACAAAACAACAAAACTAATAAAGTAAACTAACCTACTTTATTACCTTACTCACTCACACACTCTCTCTCCTACTCCCTATTCTCTTCTCTCACGTGAACCCCCACCCTCACTCTCTCATTTATTCCTTCTCCTTCCCCAAGCGATTTCCATGGAAGCTTGAGAGAACCCACTAAAAACCTCACTTCTCTCCTCTTGTTACTCTATCAAACCCTCTCCGAAAATTATAAAAACTACACCATTGGAATCCTCTCATCAAGAGCTACATTCCTATCTTTTCAAAAATCGAAAACAACAACTTTCATCTCCATGGGTATGGAGCATTTGGAGTTTCAAGACCACCATTAGAACCACCTCTTCCTCCTTGTCATTTTAAGGTAAAAATCTTCTTGAAACTCCTTTGTTTTTCTAGCCTCATGGGAAAACGAAAATGAAGCTAAAACTTGTTTGGTTTCTTTGCACTCTAGCCGGTTTTGGCTTGTTGAAGGAGTTGGAAATCTTGTTCTTGAACCACTCCAAGCTTCATTTGCACCCTTGCAAGGTAATGCAATTTTCTAAACCCTAAAACCTACATTAAAGCTTAAATAATGTTTAGGGTTAGTTTTAGTATTGAAATGGTGTGTATGTATGGGTTATAATGATAGATTGAGTGAAGTACTATAACCGGTAGGGAGAGAAGGAAGAGGCAAGAGAAGAAAGAAAACTAGAAGGAGAAACAAGGTAAGGATGCTCTTTTGTGTAACTTGTATATATATGGATGTAACAGATTTTTAGAAGTTTGAAATGAGTAATGAAATGGTATTGTGTAGCAATATTTGTAGGAGAATCTAAGCTTAAAACCGTTGAAAGACATGTAAAAGGGTATTGAAACTTAGTTGGGTATTGGGTTGTTGAGTGCAGGAATTTTCAGTAGCGTTTTAGTATTGGTAATTGTGTATAGGAGCTTGTATATTGATGTTGTGTATAAACAGGTGAGATGATGTTAATGTGGGAGGAAACATTGTGGTGAGAGTGTATAAAATATAGGGGAGACTATGGCAAAATTTGCCTAGGATTAGAACACTTAGTGAGCTAGAAACTAGGTGGCTAATAGGCGTTGTAACAGATTTTGATGGAGAAAGGTAAGGGGGTAGATTGGGAGAGATAGATAATGTATTGTGATGTACTCGGAACTCTAGAAATGACATTAGAAGAGGTGGTTAGAGAAGGGGAGAGTAAGTGTCAAAATCTGTAGCAAAGAGGTATTAGATTGCATTGTAGAACTAAGAAGAAATAGTGTGCAAGATTTGGTAAAATGAATGTTGGACTTGGGCATAGATGGTACAATTGCTTGGAAATGAATTGGCTTGGTAAGAGGAGGTATTTGGGATGCTAGGAGTGACATTGGTAGAGGAAGTATTGGATGTTAGAAGTTGGAACAAAAATCTGTAGCATTGAAGGATGCAAAACTGTTGTAAGTGTGGAAGGGAAGTGATGAAATTGTGTAAGTGCATTGATGGATTTAGTAAAGAATTTGGTGGATGAACTAAGGCAATTTGAAGGGCCTAGGTAGTGTTTAAACATGTGGGATTACATGTAAGAAGATTGGAGAAACAATGGGTAAAGTATAGGACTGAAAACAGAAGTAAAAATGCAAATACTGGGCCGGACCGAACTTGCGACCGGACTTGCAAGTTCGGTCGAGCCCAGATTTACAAAGACGGGAATGCTTCTGGAATGGACCGAACTTGCGACCGGGCTTGAGAGTTCGGTCGGACCAGAAAAATTCTCCCGTCAGTAACCTTCTGGAATGGACCGAACTTGCGACCGGACTTGCAAGTTCGGTCGCCCAGAAAAAAAAATTCCGTCTTGTAAGCTACTGGAATGGACAGACCTTACGACCGGACTTACAAGGTCGGTCGGGCTAAAATTTTCCGTTAAGTAATTCACTGGAATGGACCGACCTTGGGACCGAACTTGCAAGGTCGGTCGGCCCTGGAATTTTCACCCGATGTAGCCTACTGACTTGGACCGAACTTGCAAGATCGGTCGCAAGTTCGGTCGGGTCAAAACTTACAAAAAAAAACTATAAGACTATGGTTAGTATATGTATGTATGTATATGTATACCCACCTATACATACGTGCATATATATGTAAGTATACCATTGTTAAGCGATGAAAAGTAAGTAAATAAAATGTAAGCATAAGAATGTGAAGACTTAGTAAGTATGAGTTAGGAAGCGTAAGGGTAACCGAATCAAATTAATGATAGATAGATTAATCATTCCACTGTATGTATATATATAATAGGATATGATTTGTGAACACCAGAGGAACGTTGGGATACAAGTACAACGGTGAAAGGTATGATTTCTTCATGCCCTGTATCATAATCTGGTTATCCCGATTTGTGTGCTTATTTGATCACCTAAATGAGATAAATGCATGAATCGGACTATATTGCACTTACCTGTGCTTGTTTACATTGTTCTTGATATTTATCTTGAACAATAGTTGTATAATTCATGAAACATATGAATGATGATGATGTGTATTGTATTTTGTAGTGTACTTGTATATTGCACTGTATTTTGTATGGATGTGTATATGAGCTTTGTATTGTATTATTGTGGCTTGAATGAATGACTTCTGCTAATTCCTAACTACCTAACTCCTAACTTAAGTGAGTAAACCGGAATGAGTAGAAGTCTAATATAGCTTCGGCCACACGTGAGGATGCGGAGTCACAAGAGGTTGGCTGCAATTCCTGACTCTTAAACTGGTCCGCGGCCCAAATCCCTTAAATGGGTAGCATCCCGGATCGGTGAGTCAAGTAAATCCCGGAGGTGGGACGGTGTAGTCCCCAGGGCTGGAGGTCCCGACGACTTAACTTGAGTAAGAGTAAGAGTAAGTAAGTATGGATCCGTAAGTATGTATGAGTAAGTATGTGTATGTATGAAGTAACGAGTAAAAGAGTAATCTCCACCCGATTAACCCGGGTGGACCAATGAAGCTAACAAGAATTGTATATTGTGTATGTAATGTATATGTGTAATTTGGAAAAAGGTAAGTATGTATTGAATGGTTTATGTTGTACTTCTTGTATGTAATGAAGTGTATGTATGTGTGTATGTCTTGCGTAATGTATTGCAATATTATGTATAAGAGCATGTATGCATGTATGTTTGAATGAAATCAACCGCATGTATACGACCAAGTGGTCGGCGTACCCTCACTAGTACGCGGGGCATGCGGTTATCATGCACAGCGAAAGCTGACCCCCTAGGGGGAACGTTTTTAGCGTGCAGGTACCGAAGCGAATATGGTCAAGATAAGAGACCGGAGGCACACCATTGTAATTAGAAGCAAGTAGTTTGTGAGGAACGGGTAGTAAGTAGTCTCGTAGTGAGTAATATGAACTTGGAAGAAGCATTATAATTGTATAAGGATCCTAGTAGACTCAGTTAAGTATATTGTAATGTATGGATTATGGAGGAGTAAGCATTGAATGGAGCATTGTTGTATTTGATTGATGAATGGAGTATGTATTATAGATGTGTAGTACTCGGGTTTCCGGTCCATCAGACCGATGCTGTATGTAGTAGTAGTAGCCTTGTTAGTCACGTGGGTGACTAACGGCATTGTACCACCCTCATTATGTAAGTATGTATCCGCTGCGTGTATCAGATGTGTAAGGAGATTGGACGGTAAGCACAGCATTAATGGTAGGGGTGTTACAGTTTTACCCGATTGAGTTTACTTTTACAACTACATTACTGTCAGTTATCTAATTTTGGTTTATGGTTAAAACTCGTTCTGAAGGAAATCCTGAATTTGAGCTGGAACATGAGATAGTGATAAGTGAGAAATACATAGACATTTAAGGGTTTAAATTACCTTGTACTTACTTACTTTCAGGATAATATTACTCACTTATCGTATGTTTTTCCTCTAGTTATGTTTTGTTGATTATCTCACAAATTTATTGGTTAAACATGAGGAAAACCAAGCTAAGAGCAAAGTACACGAAGAGACGAACGCGTAGGCGAAAACGGGGATCAAATCGGAGCTAAAACGAACATTTTAGAGGCAAAAGACCCTTGGTCCGGACCAGTGTCCGGATCACCTGGTCCGGACGTAGACACGCCAGCGCACCCGAGAAGAAAATCGACATGTCCGGACCAATCTGGTCCGGACGGTGGTCCGGACATGTCGATCAGGCCAGCGTACAAAGCACAAACGCGAGAGTGTGAAGAGATAAAATCATTATCTCTTCACACGTGAACACCACCGCCTTACCTCCCCCTTTTACCTATATTTCTCTATAAATACACCTACAACCCTCCATTAATCGATATATCATTCCACCTCCAAACTTATGCCATTTTTCCTCCATAAAATCTCCATTTTCTCTCCAAAAATCATACATCTCATCTACATAATCTCCACATAAATCCTCACTTCATCTCATCCCATAAAAACATTCCATTTTCCATACCGTTGTTCTGTCCAACCTCTGTCCAAATATTATCAGTTAAATCTATTCAGTTTTAATGTCTGTCGTACTTACGCTGTTTATTTTTATAATTATGTGTGAGTAATAACTTTAGCCTCCCGGGTTGGAAAGCAAGCTTATTTTATACAATCGTGTTACGTATATTTTCTACTATAATCTGTTCACGCAATATTTTGATTCTCGTTCTTAATGTGCTTTAATATTCAGGCCGATTATTAAAGTGATATTTGTAGTTCTCTTGTTAAAATGCGGTGCTGAGACAAGGTTCTAGACAGAAGAAGTCAAAACAGGTTAATGACTAGAAGCGAGGTTCACCTATAGGTTAATCTGTCTCCAACAGGAATTGTTAATAAAGCGATTAATATATAATAACTTGGGCAAGGATAGCAGCTTGTTATTTAAATTAATCAGGGTTTATTGTACAAGGACCGGTCAACGAACTAATTAAAATTCCTGAGTTCATTGTTAAAATGGTAGAAGTTTATAGTAATATAATTGGATAAAATAGGTGAGCAGAACAACCCAGGGTGCTTCTTAAAAACAAAAGAGTTTTATAAATTGCTATTATTATTCTGTTCTAATTAATTGTTCTTTTACTGTTTTATTTACATTAAGTGTTAAACCACAACCTTCCTAAAAATGATGAGTTTCTATTCAACAGTCTAATTAGAATTCTCAGTTAATTTGCACTATCAATTAAACCACAGCAAGGTCCCCAAGAGTTCGACACCCCACAATTCCACTATTCCGCAAAACGATTAGGTACACTGCCTAAGTGGTAGAAGTAGTCACATATTTCTCCAACAGATAGAACGACTTACAAGAAGAAGTCATCAGGGATTGGTACTAGAGCCTACAGTTGAACCAGAAGTGTTTCTCAAAGACTCACCAGGTGATACCTTTGTTTCAGAAGAAGAGTATCTTATGGACGGTATCAGCCGAGAAAGAAGGATGAACGACTACACTCGTCCGAATGAGGAGGGACTCACATCACCAATAGTATTCTCTGCACTACCGGAAGGGGTAGAATGGCAATTCAAGACCCATTATGTTACGATGGTCCTGAATGCTCCACGGTTCAGTGGAGTAGTTACTGAAGACCCAAATGTTCATCTTACATCCTTCCTGCGATTGATTGGAGCATGTTCAACACCAGCTTCTCAGGAGGTAGTCAGGCTAACCTTGTTTCCTTTTTCACTCAGGGACAGGGCTGCAGAGTGGCTGAACTCCCTATCTCCAAACAGTATCACTTCCTGGAGCGAGCTAGCAAATGCGTTCCTAGCAAAGTACTTTCCACCGTCCCGAATGCTGGCAATGAGAGGTGAGATCACAAACTTCAAACAGTATAGCGGTGAAACTCTTTCTGAAGCTTGGGAGCGATTCAAAGGAATTGTAAGAAGAGTGCCACATCATGGTCTGGGAGAGGAAGTTGTATTGCAATCATTTTATAAGGATCTAGACCCCCAGAGCCGTCTATTAGTTGATACCTGTGTAGGAGGAAGTCTTATGGAGCTTCCAATCACCAGGATAAAGGAGTTGTTGGAAACTCTTTCTAATTCAGCCAACTAATGGGGAGGTGCTAGAGCTGCTACTGAGATCTTTCCCAAGAAGAATGCAGGAATTTATGAGGTAGACTCGAATACCCTCTTAGCTGCTAAGATTGATAGCATTTCTAAGCAGTTTGAGAAGATGTGCACACTGATGAACCCAAAATCAAATGCCTCGGCTATCACTGATTCATTCCCTCAATGTGAGTATTGTGGTAGAAGTTCTAACATGTGCCAGTGTGTTCCACCGCAAGAAGAGACAACAAACTATGTTGGTAACAGACCGGGTAATTATTTCAGAAATCAAGGCAACCCGGGCTACCATTCTCAGCAGCAGAATCGTTACCAAGCTGGCGGTAACAGTAATTACAACCAAAGACCTCAACAGCAGTATAATTCCTCTTATCAGAAGCAGCCACTATAGAGTCAGCAAGTGCAGAATACAGGCGCTGGTGCGTCCTCTAGTATGGATGAAGTTCTGGCCATAATGAATGATTTCATCACGGTTAACACCAAGAAATTTAATGAGCTGGAAGCTTTCAATCAAGAGCAGAGGACCTTCAACAATGATCAAAGGACATTCAATAGGAACATCGAGACTCAGCTATCTCAAATATCGCAGCAGTTAGCTCAGCGTCCTTTGGGTTCTTTGCCCAGTCAGTCAGAGCATAACCCGAGAAAGCATGCCAAGGCAATCACATTGAGGAGTGGTACACAGCTTGATCCGGTGATCCCTAAAGCTGAGCCCCCTCTTCCTAATGTTGAGCGAAATGAAGAAACTATACCAGCAGGTTCTTAGGAGGAACCAGTTGAAGAGGAGGTGGCGATTAGCAAGACTCCTAAGGTTTCCCCACCTCCACGCCGCGCAGTTGATGAAGTGTCGGTTCCTTTTCCAAACCGGTTGAAGAAGAGAGACCTGGATGAGCAGTTTGGTAAGTTCTTAAGTATTTTTAAGAAACTAACCATTAATATTCCTTTTTCTGAGGCTTTTTCTGAAGCGTTTTGAAAGCAGATGCCGATATATGCGAAGTTCATGAAGGACATCCTGTCCAATAGACGGTCTTTAGTGGAGAAAGATACTGTGCAGCTTACCGAGAGCGTTTCAGCCGTCCTTTCGAAGAAGCTTCCACCTAAGCTTGATGATCCAGGTACTCCGGTCATACCTTGCGCGATAGGTAATGTGAACTGTGGTAAGGGTTAATGTGACTTAGGTGCGAGTATCAATTTAATGCCCTTATCAATGTATTTGAAGCTTGGTTTAGGAGAATGTGAACCTACCCGAATTACTCTACAATTAGCTGATAGGTCAATCATCCTACCTAAAGGGGTGGTGAGGGATTTAATTGTTTCGGTTGGTACTTTTGCTTTCCCTGCTGACTTTGTTATTTTAGACATGGAGGAGGACAAGGTAGTACCACTTATCTTAGGTCGACCATTCATGCGTACAGCAAGGACCCTCATTGATGTTGAAGGAGGGAAGATTATACTGCGGTTACATGATGAGCAGCTTGTATTTGATATGACCAAGGATACTACCCACCCTTCATATGTTCATGCTTGTTTCAGTTTAGATTGTATTGATACCTTGATGCAGGACTATTCTTACAGCCCCACGGAGCTGGATGCATTGGAGAAGTGCCTGGTAGAATCCATAGAAACAGTTCATGATGATTCTGAGGTTTCTGCTGCAGCATTTCAGCTTGCTGCTGGGAGGCCATATAGGAAGAACCACAGAATCGAAGAGGAACCGCTGGACCGAGTTCCAAAGACACTAGCTCCTTCTGTGGACTCACCACCTTCTCTTGAAATTAACCCTCTTCCTAGTCACCTTAAATATGTTTTCTTAGTTCCTCCATCTGATTTGCCTATCATTATTTCTAATAGTTTAACCAATGAACAGGAGGAAGCCTTGTTGCAGGTTCTAAAGAGGAACAAAGAGGCACTAGGGTGGTCCATTGCTGATATCAAAGGCATTGCCCCTACGTTCTGCACTCACCGCATTTACCTTGAGGAGAATGACAAACCAACGAGACAGCCTCAGCGAAGACTGAACCCGCACATGAAAGAGGTGGTTAAAAAGGAGGTTATCAAGCTCTTGGATGCAGGTATCATCTATCCCATTTCTGACAGCGAATGGGTAAGTCCTACACTGGTCGTACCTTAGAAAGGAGGTTTCACTGTGGTGCCTAATGATAAAGGTGAATTAATTCCTCAGCGTACTATTACCGGGCATAGAGTATGCATTGATTATAGGAAATTAAATGCCGCCACTAGGAAAGACCATTTCCCCCTTCCTTTTATTGACCAGATGCTAGAGAGGCTTGCAGGACAAAACTATTATTGTTTCTTAGATGGTTACTCCGGTTATTTTCAGATTCCAATTGCTAAGGATGACCAAGAGAAAACCACTTTTACATGTCCGTATGGTACTTATGCTTATCGACGCATGCCCTTCGGTTTGTGTAATGCACCAGCTACATTTCAACGATGCATGACTGCTATCTTTGCTGATTTTATTGAAAAATGCATCGAAATCTTTATGGATGATTTTTCTGTCTTTGGACCGACTTTTGATTCATGTTTGAGAGACTTGGATTTATTATAGCTAGATGCAAGGAAACTAACTTGATGCTCAATTGGGAGAAGTGCCACTTTATGGTGCAGGAAGGCATCATGCTCGGACATAAGATTTCTAAGAAAGGGATCGAGGTAGACAAATCAAAGATTGAAGTAATAGAGCAGCTGCCTCCACCATCATCGGTGAAGGATGTCCGGAGTTTTCTTGGTCACACAGGTTTTTATAGGCGTTTTGTTAAGGATTTCTCCAAGATCTCTAAGCCTCTCTGTGATTTGTTAATTAAGGATGCTAAATTTGAATTTACGAAAGAGTGCTTAGATGCTTTTACTTTGCTCAAGGCTAAATTGGTTTCTGCACCTATTATTGTTGCCCCTGATTGGTCATTACCTTTTGAGATAATGTGTGATGCCAGTGATTACGCATTGGGAGCAGCTTTAGGTCAGAGGCATGACAAGGTGTTGAGGATAGTCTACTATGCTAGTAAGACTATGAATGAGGCACAGAAGAACTACGCAACAACAGAGAAAGAGCTACTGGCAATTGTCTTTGCATGTGATAAGTTTCGACCGTACATTATTGGCAGCAAAGTCATTGTGCACACTGACCATTCCGCTCTCAGGTATCTCTTTGGAAAGGTTGATGCTAAACCTCGTTTGATCAAATGGATTTTACTTCTACAGGAATTTGACATTGAGATTAAGGACAGACCTGGAGCGCAGAACGGAGTGGCAGATCACTTATCCCGTATGGAAGTTCCAGATGATGGCAGGCCGATTAATGAGTATTTTCCTGATGAGTTTGTCTACATGATCAGTCGTTCCACGGACCCTTGGTATGCTGACATTGCGAACTTCCTAGCTAAGGGTATCGTCCCTCCGGAGTTGACATATCAGCAGAAAAAGAAGTTTTTCTCCATGGTCAAGCATTACCTTTGGGATGATCCGTTTCTGTTCAAGGTCTGTGCAGATGGTATGATTCGTCGGTGCGTTTTTGAGGAGGAAGCTAGGGACATCCTGTTACATTGTCACTCTAGAGAAGCAGGAGGTCATTTTGGTCCGGCTAGGACAGCCACGAAAGTTTTGGAGGTTGGTTTCTTTTGGAAAACTATGAACAAGGATTGCTATCAATTTGTTTCCACTTGTGATCAATGTCAAAGGCAAGGGAATTTATCCAGACGCCACGAGATGCCATTAAATTCGATCTTGGAGGTTGAGCCGTTTGATCTTTGGGGCATTGATTTCATGGGACCATTCCCATCATCTCAAGGTAACCTCTACATTTCGGTAGCAGTAGATTATGTCACCAAGTGGGCTGAAGCAATAGCAGCACCTACCAATGATGCAAGAATGGTGCTTAAGTTTTTAAAGAGGAATATCTTTTCCCGTTTTGGTGTCCCACGAGCGATCATTAGTGACGGGGGTACACACTTCTGCAACAAACAGTTTGAAGCTCTTCTGCAGAAGTATGGTGTACGCCATAAGGTTTCTCTACCGTATCATCCACAAACAAACGGACAAGCTGAGATCACCAACAGGGAGCTTAAGTGGATTCTCCAGAAATCTGTCACATCATCGAGGTGAGACTGGTCCCTTAAGTTAGATGACGCCTTGTGGGCATACCGCACTGCCTTTAAAACACCTTTAGGTATGTCCCCATACAAGTTGGTTTATGGCAAGGCGTGTCACTTACCTGTGGAGCTGGAGCACAAGTCTTTTTGGGCAATTAAGGCATTGAATTTTGATCTCCAAAAGGCTGGTGAGAAGCGTAAGCTACATCTATGTGATCTGGAGGAGTTTAGAGAGGCAGCTTATGAAAACACCAAGATTTATAAGGAGAAGACGAAGAGGTGGCATGATAAGATGTTGGTCAAGGGTGAGTTTCACGTGGGGGATAAGGTTCTTCTATTCAACTCCCGCCTGAAACTATTTCCAGGAAAGTTAAAATCTCGTTGGTCGGCCCATTCACAGTAACAGGTGTCTCACCTTATGGAGCCATTGATCTAATCAACATAGAAGGTGAGACATTCAAAGTCAACGGATCCGAGCTAAAACATTATTTGGGTAGTAACAGTGCCGAAGTTCACTCGGTGATCACTGTTTACAACCCGCCATGCTGAGTACACAATTAAACGGTCTAGCCAAAGACCGAAAAGATGGGCAGCTTGGTGGGAGGCAACCCACCAGTATAAAATCTCTTCCCCACTTTCTTTTTACACTTTCCTATTACTTGATATCATTTTCTTTTAATCTATTGAGAATTTTTACTATTTTACAGCACGAGCCCCGACTCCCCTATTTCAATAAATAACTCTGCCCGGCTCCACTTGAGTTCTTCTGGTTTTGCAGATTTAATCTTTCAGGTACTTCATTCTAATGCTAAACTGAACTCAAGTGTGGGGAAATATCATGGCAATGTTCACCACGGATCAGGGAGTCCTTTAACACTCTTGCTATTTAATTTCTGCAATTCTTGTGTTTATCTCATTTGATTATTTGTGGTAATGTATCCTTTTTTTAATTTTTAAATCAATGAGGTGTTTTAGATTAGTGGATTTTAATTAAATTAATATAAAAAAAGGAAGTTTTTCAACGCGTCCGGCTAAACCCAGTCGGACGCCAACCCGGACACCCCCAAACCCTAACCGTCCGGATCCGGACGGAATTCCGGACACCACTAAATCGCGGCCCCGATTTTCTTTCTTCTTTCTCTTTTCTTTCTTCTCTTCTTTCTTCCTTCTTCTTTCTCCCGACGCCCTCTGAACCCAGAAAACCGACGCACCCCATCCTATCTCTTTCCTCCCTTTTCGCCACCACCACCACCGCCTCAGTGACCGTCATCCTATCTTTACTGCTTTCTTTTATTTTGTTTGTTTTTCTGTACTTTTCTTTTTCTTTGACTTATTTTACTTTTGTTTACTAAAACTAACAGTACGACACGAGACTGCAGGTGAAGTGGTAATGATTATACTAGGCAGTGTTTTAAATTTTTAATTGCTAAATTTCATGTTTCTCTGAGCAGTGCAGCATTCTTAAATGATTACTTTACATGTCACCTTTACTGCGAAACAAACGGCTATAAGTACAGGAAATGGAACCACACTACTTGCGAACGTCTGCTAAGCTTGAATTATGGGGAGTATTCTTTCTCTAAATATAACTCATCCGATACAAATATTCTCTGTCGTTCGAGTTAATGCACTTTATTCTGTGGTTGTACATGCCAGTGAAAAATTAGCAACTTTTACTCTGCACAACACGCATATTGTCTGTGACTCATGAGGAATATCTTGACCCCTGCAAAACTTCAAGAGTGAGGAAGAACATCTTCCTCAATCTATAACACCAGGGGAGTCTCAGTTCCTAATTTTACTTATTGATGTTCCACCCTTCTTGCGTTGAGGGTTAATTATTGCATATGCATCTAATATGAGTATAGCATGTTTTGAAAGCTCTTTTCACTGCTTTTCTTCTATGACCAATGAGGATATTGCTCCTCTTAAGTGTGAGGAAGGAAAGACTTTCCCTGAAAACATGCTAGTTGTTCTTTAATGCCGCACTTGCTTTTTGCTGCTCTAATGCCTATGCACACCGAGCGAAATTAAACCAAGTGAAAACCGTAGGAATCTTTTTGCTTGATGAGGTTTGTATAAATAATTTTATTTAAAAATACTCTCTTTTCACTAAAATCTGGTAGATTGGCTAGTTGTGGAAACCAGATTATTTTAGCTTGGGATTTTGGAAATGAAGTGAATGTTTGGAATGAAAAGGATAAGGCGAGGTACTCCATTGATCAAAAAAAAATTCCTAACAATAGCAGGCCTCGTCTATCCGGTTATTAAGTCTTAAGGGTGCCTTAACACCTATCTACCTAAGGTCTCGGGATCTGGGATAGTTGGCCCAACACCATCTCAAGGATAGAGAGAAAAGTCTGGGTTACGGAATAACTCTACAAGATCTCAAATATTAGTTTGTTTTATACATAATTCTTGAAGATAAATGCCTTCGCTTACAAAAGAGATAATTGCAGTTAAAATTTTACTTTTGATCATGAGTGCGTGGTTTTGAAAGGTATTGCGGAATAAGGCATTACTTCACACCCCTTGTCATCCAAAGGTTAGAGGAATGAAAATTGGTGGAAAGTCCCAAGCTAAGCTAACTTGTTTTCTACAATCTAGTTTCTCTATGCTTTTACAAAATTGTTCTTCTTTTACTGTTTGAGAAAACCTACCTCTAAAGAGCAAGATTATTCTTTCATTTATCACTTTGTTTGATTTCGCCCTGCACTTGTTTAATTTTGAGACTATTTGACGGTTTTAGAGACATTCTTATTCCTTATTTGCTTGAGGACAAGCAAAAGCTTAAGTGTGAGGAAGTTGATAAGTGTGAAACATATAGGCATTTAAGGGCATAATTACCCTATAATCTGCTACAATTTAAGCAATGTTTCCCACTTATTCTGTGTTTTTCCTAAGATTGATGTTGTGATATGAATTGACACATTTTATGTGATAAATATAGGAAAACCCAGAGAAATAAAGATTTTACATCATAAGGATTGCAACGCAACAAACGGGGAACAAATCAGGAGAAGAGACACAAAAATTGGTCACGTCCGGGTCAACTTGGCCGAACGCAAATCCGGACGTCTCATGTCCGGATTCGGACGCAAGCCGGACGTGACCCGAGATCCAGCTCCAAACGTTATGTGTCTTGTCCGGATCCGGACACAGATCCGGACATATCCCGAGTTTCAGATCTAAAAGTTCTGTGTCACGTCCGGATCCGGACACAGATCTGGACGTCACACAGAAACGAAAAATAAAAACACATGCGCTGATAATCGGGCTTTCGGCACAATTATCAGCCGAGCGGCGGTTTAACCCATACTACAACATTTATTAATACACACACATGCTCAATTAATCACCAACTCACCAAACTTCCACTAACCTCTGTGCTTCTTCTAATCCTATTTAAACCCTGCTCCTGCTGCCATTTCAATTCGTCCCAGACTCTCAGAGTCTAAACATCACTCTCCTCCTCTCCCTCCATATCATCTGTTCATCCACGATAATCCTCCATCTCCATTCACAAATTTTCCTCCGTAAATCTTCCCCCTCACTCACAGACAGAAACTGCTCACGGCGCTGCATTTACCCGCGTCCGGATTGACGTCCGGATCCAGACAGGGCCAGGACAAGGCGTCCGGATCTACGTCCGACCCAAGATAGCCGGACGTGACACAGACGAGAGTGGACACGGCGACGGCTTCTAAAATCAGTTTTTCTGCTAAATCTCTCTATCCTTATGCTGTTTATATTGAGCATTGTTATTTTGTCTATGGTTGAGTAGTCACTATTAATTTCGGTTTACTATGTATCTCTAGAATGATTATTTCTGAACCTTTGTGATTTTATGCAGTACAATAGAATAAAGTTCTTTTCCCTTATGAAATCCTAGACTTGTTAATCTGATCAATTAACTAAGTTTATCAGTTTGTTAGCCTATAAGTGAGAACTGCGGCTATCAATTGACTACAGGGAAAGAACCGGTTAGTATAAAGATGGTAATTCCTCTAAACACTAGCTGACCATTAATCTAAACTACACTTAAAGCAATTAGTAAATAGTGGATTCATAACGAGAGTTAGGATTCGGTCTTTGCTAATTAGAATTCGTGGAGCGGGAGACCGAATACGAGTTATCCTTATTCTAGGGTTTTATTCATAATTTTGTAGAAATCACTTAGGGGAAGAAATTGCAAACCTAGAGAGAAGTAGTAAACCGGAATGTTTTTTATCGAACAAAAACCAAATCAATTATTTACCTGTTATTTATTGTTTATTGAACTCTTTTACAACATTCACCATCACACACAAAAACCCCAAATTTCCTATTATTTATATTATTCTTGTTTGTGTGTAAGTAGAAATTAAACTAGACCCTGCCTCCTTTGGTTCGATACTCAGGGAATACTCCGAGATTTAAACTTGCTATAATCGACCGGTACACTTGTCGTTAGGTTAAACCCCTAACAACAATTTACCTTTAGGTTTTACCCCAACAAGAGGACCGGCGCTCCCCATGGTGAAACTCCCGTGCATATAAATCCCTTGTCGAGTAGGTCTCTCAGCTGCTCCTTGAGCTCAGTCATCTCAGCTGGAGCCATACGATAGGGCGCCTTCGCTATTGGTCCGGTTCCCGGCACCAATTCAATTTCAAACTCCACTTCCTGTGCTGGCGGCATGCCCGCCAGTTCCTTAGGAAAAACATCAGGAAACTCTGACACTACCGGCACATCTGGGCTAAACTTCGGATCTCTCTCTATGTCCTGGACATAGCAGAGGTATACATCATTCTTTTTCGCCAACTCCAAAATGTCTAGCGAGATAATATGAGTCGAAGGCCCTCTGGGCCTCTGGCAGTATGAAATGGTAACCCCAGTCAGACTCCAAAGAAGCAGTCGATGCTCGGCACATAGGATTTGACCCTTGTACCGCTCCAACCAGTTCATCCCCACAATCACATCAAATCCGAGTCCGTTGAACTCTATCATGTCGATCGGAAACTCTTCACCCTTGATTCGCACAATAGCATCTTGGTGGTAGCGGGTACACTTGATCCGCTCTTTTGACGGGAGAGTGACTAGGAAGTCAGGCATCTCTTCACCGTCTAACCCCAGCCTCTTCGCAAATGAAAGCGAAACAAACGTGTGTGAGGTTCTAGAGTCGAACAAGATCGATACGTCCACGCCATTAACTGGAAAGGTACCGGTGAGGATAGTGCCGCTTTTGCCAGCGCCTGCCTCATTACACACTCCCAGTATACCTCCCTTTCCGAGTGCACAACCTAATTCAGTTCACAAACTCATTAGTACACAGTAACAACACGGTTGACATACTCCAAAACAACTTCTCTTTATTCATTAGCATACTCTTTACACCATAAGTTGGTTTACATTGTCAACATGGCTAACATATATAACATCCTTAACATACAACTGGTTTCACTCATTACATGGTTACACAAGGCTTAGAACTGTCGAAATGTCAAATTTAAACGTCCGGATTTCATGTGTGTGGCATTTATCACTGTCGAAGGTGTGGTATTCAGTTTGACTTTCTTGATACTGTGATATAGCATCCTTGACTGCCCACCCATGATCAATACATCTCTTGACTTCAACACTAACTTCTTCACGAGATCAGCACGCTTCTGCTCGCCATACACAAACACTGCGGTATCACCAATGGACCAAGACACCACGGGTACTCCCTTACTCAAAGACTCGGGTTTTTCGTCCTTATCCTAGGGTAAACCTAACCGTCCACCTTTCTGGTAGAAGTTCACAATACATAAATCTGCCTTAACACTCGGAATTGGATCCGATTCAACTTGTTGAGCAATTCCCACGAAGTGGTTAACGACCGCAAGGAACTCCTCAGGTATCCTCGGTAATGTTGCTCCGTCTTCCGCTCGTTCGTCCTGATATGTCTTGGTGTAAGGGTTCCAGTCCTTACCCATGCACATCATCTTCAATTTCATCTTCGATCCACTCGGGTATTCGGGTGTATAGAATCCTCCAGGTGCTGCTCCCAGTTCGTCGCATCGTCGGATGATGTGGATTTGTGCTTCGGGTGTCAGGTATCCATTTAATAATATCATACCTGGTTGGATGACCTGACATTGCTCCATCGGGAATTCGGTGATGCTGATGGTGGTTCCTTCGAGGTTTGGTGTGGGAGGGATTGGATAACAAATACTGAAGGTTCCTAAGGTTTAGAATTATCTAACTTAGGTACATTATACTTTAACTCTTTACTTATATGGTCGTACATTTAGACTTGCTAACACTCATGCATGAAATGCGGTAAGCAATCAATTACTTCACTCAATGGTTCAAGTAGTACCTGGTCTAGAAGAGGGTCCAGCAACCTCTGACCGGT
Source organism: Limonium bicolor (assembly GCA_023374045.1). NCBI lineage: Eukaryota > Viridiplantae > Streptophyta > Magnoliopsida > Caryophyllales > Plumbaginaceae > Limonium > Limonium bicolor. Next base: position 315,085,734 of record CM041779.1, read on the forward strand.
CTACCACATTCAGGGAGGCTTTGCCGGATCCCGACCCTTTCCCCTTCTGGGAGTCAGTGTTCCCCTGAGCTGAGGATGGCTGGTGAGTCACCTTCGGGCCTTTAGTGGTCGCGGCAGCCTTACCCTTCCATTGCCCCTTAGGCCTGTAGTTTTTGCCGTTAGGGTTCTGATAGCACTCGAAGTCACGATGCCCCATCTTCTTGCAGTAGCAACACTGCTCATCGTTTCCCTTGCAGTCCTTGCCGGGGTGGTCTCCATTGCACCACTTACAGTAATAGTGGTGCTCCGGTCCAGAACCCGTGCTAGCTGCTATAACATCACACCATCAATACACAGTTCACAACATAACAACACACATTTAAACTATGGTATACGGAATTGGTAGTTACCCTTGGGCGGGTGAGAGCGTAGGGGCTTAGCCGCATAGGCATAAGTGAGCTGTAGTGGCTCCTCAGCAGTGGTGGTCTGGGCTTGGCCTTTGCCACCCTGGTGCTGGCCTTTCTGGGACTAGGGGTAAGGTTTCTTCTTCTTTCCTCCCTCGTACCCTTGCGTGTTCTGGCCCTCGCTCGAAGCCTTGCGCTTGTGCGCATTTTCCTCGTCCCTCAGACGGGCAGTGATCTCAGCCTTAGCAGCGGCATGATAACACTCCTGAATTTAGGATGTCAGTCACGCCCCGCAAATTAAACTCACAAACTCACATTCACATTACTCACTGTACTCACTTATTCACATGGTACTATACTTTAATTACCTGCAAGGTAGCATATTCAGCTGGCCCCATCCCATAACGTAGGCGGTGGCTGAGTCCGTTATAAAAACGGTTTACCAGAACCCGGTTCAAGTATCCCAGATCTGGTAGCAGGTGGATAAGGTCGGTGAAGGCAGTGTAGTACTCGTCTACCAACATCTTGTCCCCTTGCCTCAGACTATCCAGCTCGAGGCGCTTAGCCTCCTGCACATGCACCGGGTAGTACTTGGCTCGCAGCAGAGCCGTGTACTCCCTCCATCCGAACTCAGGATCAGCTATCCTGTCATCTCTCACAAGCTTCCACCAACTTCTTGTCAAACCCTTCAGATAGTAAGCAGCAAGATGAACCTTGGATCCAGCAGGCACATCCAAGGTCTCGTAGGCGGTCTCCAGTCCAGAGATATACGCCTCCAACTTACTAGGGTCGGTCTCCCCGTGGAATGACGGTGGTCTCAGATCTGCCAACGCCTTGACCCAGTTGGTCTCGCGTGGCGGTGGTGGTGGCTGAACCCCGGCTGCTGTCCCTGCTGCACCACAGCGACAAGCTGAGGCACCATCTGGGTAACGGCAGCCACAACTGCATCGGCCATTACTCGTGTCGTCGGGTTATCCCCCGTTTCTCCTGTACCACACCCGCGGCCTCCTCCCCGTGGTCGGCCTGCCTTCTGAATTCACACGAACATACATTAGCATTTTGCTTGCAAACTTATCGATTCCAACGGTTGTAACGCCTTTCCGACAACAAGGTAAATCCACACATAATTAGTGGTTAACCTTTCTTTGACTGCTCACTCAGGTAACTAAGGTTTAGGTTCCTAACTCGGTATATTCCTAAGCTCGGTATTCCGGTCATCAGAGCGATACTTCGCTCTGATACCACTTTTTGTAACACCCCTACTATAAACTTAACGATAAAACGAAACTACAGCGGAACATATATAACATAACAATCACTAAACGGGTTGGTGTTACACGCCGTTAGCCACCCACGTGGCTAACAAGGCAGAATACATATAAACGTATCGGTATGATGCACAAACTCCCGAGCATAGTACTAAAACCATAAATACAACATTACCGAGTATTAACATTTACATCCATAACTGTATAACTGTCAAACCATAATATACCACCACGGGAGCACAGGCACATCCCGGGGCCAACATCCAAAACTATCAAAAGTATTTCATAAAGCCTAGGATCTAGAGCCACTCCGCCTCCTCGATCCTCATCCTGCAACATAAAAATATGGTGCCCCAAAGGGGCTCAGCAACACATGGCTGGTATGGCTAACGTGCAGCCCGTCGGCTACCAGGATACACGCAACCAATTGTCATGATAACATGGCATTCATTTTAACATACAACATACGAGCATAGCAATAGACATTGCATAGCAACAACACACATAACGTAACAAGAATGTTTCTCTTCAGGGAACAAACCAAACATTAGTTAGCCAACTTGGAGAGCCTAGAGAATGAAATCAAACTTATGTCAAGCCCGTTACACAACTCGTTACTGTTCTGTTGAATGAACGGATAACTTAACCCAAAGATGTGTCGGATATAGTGATCCGAGCACACCGTACATAATTTCCCCCTAGTCCGATCAATAGTCAGATAGGTAAGCCTTGGTTAAGCTTGTGGGTGGTTGAGATCCAGAAAAAAACATTAACATAAAGAGAGGCTAATCTGATTCAGATATCATCTCCCGTACATACACGCGTGACCGGAACGACCGGATTCCTCACTCCCCGGTTAACCACTTGTTAGAAGCCCCATTGATGGAACTTGACTCATTCAATCACAAGCAAGGGTTTAGGTCCAGTTTGACACACAAGGGAGATGAGATATAGTTCAGTAACACAAACCACAACTAGTTCAAACATAGCCGTAGTTAGAACGTTCCTTGGTTTGAAAACGTTTACTGAGTACCGCTCTCTTATGTGACCTAGTTTAGTTAACTAATGGGTTAGTACGTATTCGAGGTTAACGGTACCGGTACACTCACTTCACATTAACAACAATGACTGTAAATTCATTTCATGATTTAAGTTTTACAAAGTCATAAACATACAGAAAACAACACACAAGCCGGTGCAAACCGGTAGGCAACAGACTACAAGAAAACCATACCTTGGTCCCTGTTGCGATTGTTTTCCACCGTAGGAAACTCCTATACACATTTAGTAACATCGGTTAATTATTGTACTCGACCTCGATTAACTTATTACTTCACATTTCTAGTTTATTTTACTTTCACACTTTGTTATAACTTTTCACCTTTTTAATTGTCATTATAACCCACCTAACATGTCTTAAACAACCTTATAATATCATTACTTATCAATCACCATCATTAGACATCATTTTCTAACCTTAAACAATGTTTTTTAAGTAGTCCGGGACTTGGTCCTTACCCTAAGTCCCGGACCTATCCATGGTCTAACTCTCGGGTGGTTTTTGTGTTGTGGTTCCGGACTTCATACGGGACTCAAGTCCCGGACCAATCCAAGCTGATTACTCTCGGGGGTTAAAAGGGGTGGTTCGGGTCTTAGTACAAGACCTAAGTCCCGGACCAAGGTAGTATATGTATTCTCGGCCCCTTTTTATGCATGGTCCGGGATATGTATTCTCGGCCCCTTTTTATGCATGGTCCGGGACATTACCCTGGACCTAGGTCCCGGACCACTGCTATAGATTTTGAATATTGTCATTTTCAAGCCTTGTTTCATCTATTCTCTTCATCCATTGTTTACCCAAGCTTCCCATATGATCTTAGGTATATTCTAATGTTAAAATAACACTTCAAACTTGCCTAATTCCTTGTCCAACTTGTTACTCAATTTCTTACAAAATTCACCAACACTTGTGATATTTTTCCTTAAGTTCCTAAGTGGTAGTTTTATGCCTACAACAACTACTAACCAAAATGTTACCTTATTTACACTACCACTACTCCTTAAGCATTATTTCTGCCCAGCTCCTTCATTGCACAAGTTCTTTCTATTTTTCCTCCAATTCACACTTAAACTTCCACAAACATAATTCTTCCCTTGTTCACCAAATTTCTCTAGACTTAACTACTTTTCCACCATGACTTTGATGTATCATTATCACCTAATGAACACTAAACCCTCCAAGACAATGCCTATACATCTTTAACACCTAAGAACACCTTAATTCCCTTTTTTTCACAAGTTTAAGCCTTAACCATTCCTAGTACAACCTAGGTCACTAAACTTCATTAAAACACCTAAACTTCTTGTTTTCAACTCAAATTTTGACATAGCTTTGTTAGTATTTCCTTACACCCAAAACACAAGGTTTTTCACCTTTAAACACTCAAGAACATTTATCCACACAAAAGTGTTCTTTACACACAACTGACCCTTAAACTACACTACATCAGAATATAGTGCATAATTTCAATTGCTTGGCACTTAGGCCCTTAAATTGCATGGCTCTTAGGCCCTTAAATTGCATAAACCTTAAACAATGAATTTCCCACATTATATTTGCCTTTGACCTGCAAATACACACAACAACACATATGTCTTTAATAACCACTTTGAGGATAGTTTTCTAGCTCATTTACCATTGGCTCCTTAGGTAGTTTATTAAGCATTTTAAAGCTCAATTTTCCTAAGACACATAAGACTTCATTAAGGTAGTTCATTTACCTCTTTTTCTTCAAAACTTCCTCCCTTGTTTTTCCTTGCTCTTTTGTTTAGAAATCGGCAAGGAGCTTTTAATTACTTGTCAAGCTTCTATTCAATACACAAGTAAAGATAATGAGCATTATGCTTCATGCTTAAACTCATTAATAAACCTTAGGTTATATGATGTCTTAAAACACAAAAATGAATATTTTACCTTAGAATTGACTGGGAATTGGATTAAGTAGCAAGAGAGGACTCCGCCTAGCCCTTTGAAGATTGGAATGAAGCTAAGAATGAGCAAAAGAAAACACCATGAAGAGGTGATTTTTGGTCACATATAAAAACAAGAGGAAATGAAGTTTTTCTTTGGTTTTCCTTACCTTGAAGCAAAGGAGAACAATGAGGTGTAAAAAGATGAGTTCAAGCTCCTTCCATGGTGATTCCTCTTGGCACTAAAATGGTGTTTTTGGAGACTTGAAAAGACAAGATTGTAGAGCTTGACTAAACTAAGAGAATGGTGGTCTTGGAATTAATTTTGGTATATGGAGCTAAGAGATATAGGCAATGGAAGATGGAGAAGTGTTTGGTGCTGTAGCAAAACCAAAATGGAGAATGGAGGAGAGGATGAAGACGGTGGGAAATGAGAAAAGAAGAAGAGAATGAAGAGAGAGGTAAGCTTGTAAGATATTTAAACATAAAGTAAATAGTGAATTTACTTACTTTTTCCTTTCTTCTTTATTTAGTTAGTTAAGTGTGGTGATTCACACTTGAAAACCGGCCCCCTTAGTCAAATAGGGTATTTTATGGTCTTTGTTGACCAATCAATTGACTTATATTGACTAATGTCTTAAACTAGCACTATTCACAAATTAGTGCACATATTTGTGAAATTTTTGATTTTCCATTGATTTAGACTTCTTAATGTGATACTAAGTAGTACACAAGTTGATTAAAGAGTAATTATGGGCATTTAGCCACACAAAACCCATTTACAAGACAATTTTTTAAAAATGTGCTTTAAGACTTCTTAAAGCTCATTTTGTGTTTTAGCTTGTTTTCAAGCTTGGTTTTCATTGTTAATTGATTTAAAATGTTTATTAAAATGTAAGTAAGGTCTTGGTAGTCTCTTAGAGTCCTAACCAAGGTTATCCCAAGCTTAGAGCACATTTTTGCTCTAATTGCCTTTAGGGTATTTTATAGTGTTTTCTATGGTTTTAAATTGTTCACTAATGATTCTAAGGCACTTTTTAGCCTTAGTATACCATAATTTAATATTTAAACAACATATAAAGGTTTGGGGTATTTTAGAAGGAGTGGTGGAAGTCGGTGGAAGGGACGCACCCCCACCCATGGACTTGGGAGCAGTTCACTGTCTACTTTAATAAGCAGTTCTACCTGGATGTCTTCAGAGACCAGAAGATTATGGAGTACGGGAGGCTTTGTCAGACCAGAGAGATGATAGATGATGAGTATGTGAGGAAGTTTATCTCTCTCTCGAAGTATGTGCCTAAGCCGGACGAGAACCGGAAGGCTAGAAAGTTTGAGAATGGCTTCAAGCCAGACATCCGGTCTATTGTGGCACCCTTTCACCACAAGATCTTCAAGAATGTTGCTGATGTAGCCCTGGTGGTAGAGAATGACTTGAAGATGAGGCAGTTGTCTGGGAAGGACTAGAAGAGGAAGTAGAGGGCTGATAAGTCTTAGAAGAAGGACCATGCTCATTCTCAGAAGAAGTGGTTTTTGGGTGACCGCAAAGGAGCGACTTCTAGCAGCAGGTATGATTCTTGCGGTCGCTCCCATCCCGGTAGGGAGTGCTACAAGAAGTCTGGAGCTTGTTTCAAGTGCGGTTTGATGGAACACCAAATTGCTCAGTGTCCTCAGGCCAGTAGTGGTGTGGTAGTAGTGCTGGAGGTAGAGGCGTCGGTTCGGGTTCGGGAGTGAAGCCTGAGTAGAAGAAGCCTCAGGCTCAAGCTCGCGTGTATGCTATGGCTGGGGATAGGGATCATGCTGCTGATCGCGCCGTTTCAAGTATGCTTTAGCTATCTTCTCAGCCAGTCTTCTGTTTATTTGATTCTAGAGTTATCCACTCTTTTGTGTCTACTGATTTAATGGGTAGTCTTGGTTTCTATTGAGCCGAGAGGCACTGAGTTATGTGTGATGAGTCCTTTGAGTGGTGCTGCTCCTTTTGTGCTTGATTCTATTTATAGAGCCTGTCTTGTAGTAGTTCGGAACAAGGTGTTGTGTGCTGACCTCATCCCTATGCGGATGACCTGTTTTAATGTGATTCTGGGCATGGATTGGCTTGTGGAGCACCATGCCCATATAGATTATGCAGCTCGGAGAATTATTTTTAAGGAGCCGGGTGAATCCCGCTTAGTGTTTGTTGGGAATCCAGTTCCCTGCTCGCTAGTAGTCATCTCAACGATGCAGGTGTTTAGTTTCCTTAGGAAGAGTTGCCAGGGGTTCCTATGTTATATCCCTGAGGTTATAGAGGGATCCCATCTGGAGGATATCCTGGTGGTTCGAGAATTCCCTGAGGTGTTTCGGGATAATGTGCAGGGCTTCCACTAGATCGTGAGGTGGACCTCTCCATTAAGTTAGCGCTAGGGACTCAACCTATCTCGAAGGCTCCCTATCACATAAGTCCGGCAGAGCTTAAGGAATTGAAGGTCCAGCTGTAGGATCTTTTGGATAAGGGCTTCATCAGCCCTAGTGTTTCTCCTTGGGGTGCGCAAGTTCTATTTGTGAATAAGAAGGATGGCAACTTCAGATTATGCATCGACTATCGGAAGATGAATAAGGTCACTATCAAGAATATGTAGCCGCTTCCTTGTATCGGTGATCTCTTTGATCAGTTGGTTGGTGCAACTGTGTTCTCGAAGATCAACCTTCGTTCTGGGTACCGTCAGTTGAGGATTAAGGCTGATGATGTGCCTAAGTCTGCTTTCAGGACTCGTTATGGTCACTATTCAGATTAACGAATGCTCCCTCGGTCTTCATGGATATGATGAACCGAGTCTTCAAGCCTTATCTAGATTGGTTTGTGGTGGTCTTCAGAGATGATATCTTGGTGTATTCCAAGAGTGTTGAGGAGCATTTAAAGATTGTTCTACGGAATTTGAGAGAGCGTGAATTGTATGCTAAGTTGAAGAAGTATGAGTTCTAGCTTGACCTTGTGGTCTTCTTGGGGTATGTGGTGTCGAGGGATGGTATTACTGTGGATTCGAAGAAGATTGAGGTTGTCACAGAGTGGGCGAGGCCCATGAGTGTAGCAGAGATTCGTAGTTTCTTGGGCTTAAGGGGTTATTATGGGAAGTTCGTGGAGGGATTTTCGAAGATAGTCTCCTCTTTGACCCACATTCTGAGGAAGGATGTTCAATATGAGTGGAGCGAGGCTTGTGAGCAGAGCTTCCAGGAGCTTAAGAGGAGGTTGACGTCCGCTCTTATTCTAACTTTGCCATCCAGTTCAGATGGATAGAAGGTGTTCTGTGATGCTTCACATTAGGGTTTAGGATGAGTTCTGATGCAGCATGGTAAGGTAGTTGTGTATGGCTCTCGTCAGCTTAAGCCATACGAGAAGAACTATCGAACCCATGATCTTGAGTTGGCAGCTGTAGTCTTCGTTTAGAAGATCTGGAGGCACTACCTCTTTGGTGTGTCGTGTAAGGTATACACGGACCATAAGAGTCTCAAGTACCTATTCACTCAGAAGGAGCTAAACTTGAGACAGCGAAGATGGTTGGAGTTGCTTCACGACTACGATTTAGAGATCCTCTACCATCCTGGTATAGCGAATGTGGTCACTGATGCGTTGAGTCATCGAAGAGCTCCGGGTCTTGCTTGTGCCTTTTTTGGGGTTCAGAGGTCCACGCTTGAGTTGCAGCGTATGGGTGTGTGGGTTGTCATGCCTGACTGTGTTGGTTTGTTTGCTGCTCTTCGGGTTTAGTCTAGCTTAATCGATCGAATCAAGGCTGGTCAGGAGGTGGATGCAGAGTTGTGTAGGATCCGTGAGAGCTTTTCTGCTTATCAGGATTCATATTTCAGCGTGTCAGACGATGGTGGCCTACGGTTTAGGGGTAGGGTATGTGTGCCAAGGGATACTTCTTTATGGTAGGAGATTGTACAGGAGGCACATAGAGCCCCATACTCAGTACACCCAGGAGTTGTGAAGATGTACCGGGATCTCAGAGAGTCTTTCTGGTGGAGTAATATGAAGAGAGATCTCAGAGTTTGTGTCTAGGAGTCAGACCTGTCAGCAGGTGAAGGCTGAGCATCCGAGACTTGCTAGCCTTCTTCAGCCTCTTCCCGTTCCTAATTAGAAGAGGGAAAGCGTAGGGATGGATTTTGTGATGGGTAGGACTTCATATGGGTTTGATGTAGTATAGGTGATAGTTGATAGACTTACGAAATCTGCTCACTTTCTGCCGGTCAAGAAGACCTTCAGCCTAGAGTGCCTTGCTCGGTTGTATATTGATGAGATTGTGAGGTTGCACGGAGTTCCGACAACCATAATTTTGGATAGAGATCAAAGGTTTGTGTCCCGCTTCTAGCGTAGCCTGCATAAGGCTGGGGGACGAGATTAGCCTTCAGTTTAGCCTACCATCCTGAGTCAGATGGTTAGGCGAGGAGGACTAATCAGGTTCTTGAGGATATGTTGAGGGTGTGTGTTCTAGACTTCAGTGGCAGTTGGGATTAGCATGTCACCTTGATTGAGTTTTTCTAAAATAACAACTTTGAGTCTAGTATCGGCATGGCGCCGTTCGAAGCGTTGTATGGTAGGAGGTGCATGTCTCTTATCTATTGGGATGACCTGAAGGAGAGAGTTCTGGTGGGTCTAGATCTGATGCAGGGTGCAATGGATAAGATTCGGATCATTCATGAGCGTCTGTTGGTTGCTCAGAGTGGACAAAAGAGTCATGCAGATCAGAGACATCAACCGATTGAGTTTTAGGTTAGGGATCACGTCTATTGAAGGTTTCTCCTGTCTTCAGGAAAAGTGGCAAGCTTAGTCCACGTTTCGTGTGTCCTTTTAAGGTTTTAAAGAGGATTGGACCGGTGGCTTATCGCTTGGAGTTGCCACTAGCTTTAGCAGGAGTGCATGATGTGTTCCATGTGTCCATGATTAGGAAATATGTTCATGATCCGACACATGTGATAGAGTTTGGACCTCTTCAGCTGCGTGAAGACTTTTACTATGAGACCATTCTTTTCCGTATCTTGGCTTACGACATTCGTAGACTCCAGAGTAAGAACCTACCGATGGTTAGGGTTCAGTGGTCAGATCAATCAGAGCACAAAGCGAGGTGGGAGCTCAAGGATGAGTTGTGTGCTAAGTTTCCTTCCCTCTTTGAACTATAAGGTATGTTGAATTTCAAGGACGGAATTTCTTTTTAGTGGGAAAGATGTTATAACCCGAATTTTGCTTTAAGTCAGTTTTGCATTTTTGTATCTAATTCTAAGATGGATAATGTTATACCTTTATGGTTTTAATGAGAAGAAGAGGGTAAGTCCGTCTTTTCCTTTCTCTAAATTAAGGTAAGGAATATAAAGAATAGGAAGTTCCTTATTTGTTTTTCCGTTCCTTTTCACGTCAGTTCTACATTTTTCTAACTGAGCGCTTTCATCCTTCTCCTTCCTCAAGTTCCCCTTTATGCTTTGTGGTGATTTACTACTCATGTGTGTTGGATTTCTGCTCTTATTCTCTATTGTGTGCTCCTTCATTAGATTCTAGGTTTAAATTGTAGTTATCTTGTGGTTTCGATTCATGGATTGGTTGCTTTAACTTCTGATTTATGGTTTGATTTGGTTTACGAATTCAGTGGGTTTTGCTTCGTTTTGGTATGCGGGCTGCTAGTGGGTCTCTTCGACTTCAGTGGAGATTCTTCTGCGCATCATTCGAGGTAGGTGGTGATCCGATTTGACATTGTTGTTCATCCATGGGGAATTGGGATTTATGACTTCTTCAATTACTTGTGATTTGTGTGTTTTGTGAATTGACTTCACTTTGTTTTTGTATGTGTCTACGACTACTAAAACCCCATGGTTGTTCCCTTAAAATCTCTGATTTTGAATGTGCTCTGAGTTGCTCTAAATAGGCAAATTGTTTATGCATTCTGTATTGCTGCTGCGATTCTGCTTCTGTTTTTGCCGCGTCTAGACTTGTATCCGGATAGGGCGCGATTGTATTTTCGATTTGTGAACGTGTCCGGACTTCTGTCCGAACATGCATGTTTGAACGGAGTGCGAAGATGAATTTTGGCTTCCAGTCTCAGACTGTGTCCGAACTTGTAAGTCTGGACACACATCCGAACACACTCACTGCTCTTCTTCTGATTTTATTTCGGCATGTGTCCGAACGTGTAAGTTCGGACACATGTCTAGACGCACCACTAGGATTTTTGTCGAACTTACGTCTAGACTTACAGGCCTGGACGCAAGTCCGGACGTCTCTGGTTTTCGTTCTCGGCATGCGTCCGGACATGTAAGTCTAGACACATGTCCGGACAAGGTACTGTTTTCGCCAAACTGTCTCGTTTTGGCTCCGTTTTGGTTTCTGTTTGCGGGGTTGTGTTCCTCTAAGTTTGTATAAGTGATTTATCCACGTTTTAGCGTATTTAAGAGCATATTTTGCTCTAAAAGTATGGATTTCTGTTTTGGGACCTAGTACTTTGCTTTTGAGTCATGGATGACTGGGTCGGGCTATCCTGTAGCATGCTACATAGACTTCATTTTGTTATGTGTACGGGTCATTCATGTTTCTGTTCTGGGGGTTGACGGGTCCTTTGGTCTTTGAACCATTTATGCGTTGTCAAGGGATCTCTTGATCCATGGGTCTCCAACCCTTTTTGTATATGTGTATGCTTAGAACTAACGTCCTGTTCTACTTTGTAATCCTTCTAGTTTGTGTGCTGATTTGTGAACTAATTATGTTTCATTTTGTTTGTAAAGTATTTCTCTTCTTTCTCTGTTTACGAAGACACTGTTTTGTTGCACTCCCATTTAAATATTGTTGTACTATTTTGAATGTTTTGAGCGACCTCGTTGATGAAGGTTGCTATCTGCTGAGCTATGGTTGCTCACCCCTTTCCACAAATATATATACATTACATATTGATCGACGTGGATTTGGACTATGATCTGTGGAGCTTAGACTTCTTTTCTATCTTTCTTATTTTTGTTTCCGAATATTGTATTCTTATACTTTGCAGCCTACGGGCCTTGACTACATTATGTGCTTACTTTGATTATTTGAATATTATGTGTACACTTGGTTTGATCAATGCGAGTACTACTTTCCTTTCGGTTTCTGAGTGTTTCGATTAGAGCTTTGCGTATCTTAGGTAGTAAGTGTGTGGCGTTCTCAGAACCAAGCCGGTTTTAGGGTCGTTACACATATAAGATGTGAGCTTTGTTTATGAGACTTCCATAATTGAAGACGAAGATTTTACTGCTAGTGACTAAGAATATGACAACACAAGTTCGATTATTTTTAGCCCGATTAGATTCCTATGATAGATAGATCTTATTAAGATTAATTATCTTCCTGTGAGACTAAGGATTGTAGGAGCAATAAGACAAGAATTAGAGATTAGTAAGTGAATAATCGATTCGGGTGTGTTTTCTCCATATTAATTCACTAGAGCTACTACTTTTACTTTGTTTAAGTTGTGTTCTTCGTAGTTTAATGTTAGTTGTTAGTTTATAATTTACCAAACTGATATACCCCCCCCCCCCCCCCAATTTCCTATTTCAATTGACTGTTTATAATTTTTCTGTTATAATAGAGAAGAATTCTGACTCGTTCCTCCCTGTAGTTTGACAACTCTTTACTTATCATTAAAACTTGTTGCAATCTGACTGCTACACTACTAGATAGGTTTATATTATGCTAGTCAAATATTGGGCAAGAGTAGTAGACTCTTGAAAAAGGTGTCCAGTCATTGAAATGAGCTATAAGCTTTTGAAAGGAACTTACATATTGTATACGTGTAACCTTTGAAGATGAACTAAACTCTTGAAAGATATATCTCAAAAGATAGCATGAATTGCCAATGTTTATAGGCATATGTTGACATATGAACTTCCGAAAAGTATTCTTCAAGTAAAAATTGTGGAAATATTTTTCCCCAAAGGTCTTATATTGGATATGACCGAGGATTAATAACCGATAGTACAAAGGCACACCACATGATCACAGTTATACCTTGATATATCAAATGATCCATGGGTATGCCTTATGCTAATACAACATTATATACAATGGAATATTAAGTTCATATTCTCATAGGTGCATAGTTTGTTGAGTATTCAAAGTATGCACCTAGCTCATGGATATTGAATGATGTTAAACAAAAGTTTTACTAATGAATGACGTAGATACTCCCTTTATGTGATATCATATAGATCATGTAGCAAGATTCTTAAACACACATATCTTACTACCCTATGATATAAAAGGAATTTGTGTAGCTTAAAACAAGAATCTACTATATATGTTATACTTGTGAGGAATTTAATGGTGATATAAAACTTGCCCATTGCCATCTAGAAAGACGATGATTTAGGTAAACATATTTACCATTTCTCCTTCTTCGTTAACATTAAGATGATATAAGGTTGATGACATATGTTAAAAATGAATACACGCTTATCTTCATGTGTGTAAAACTCAGGGGGAGAATCTTTATAAGGATGTACTATTTTTCTCTTAGTTTTGGTTTGTGCCACTGGTTTTTTTTTTCAAATTAAGTTTTTATCCAGATGACATATTACAAGGTGTACATTCAGATGGTAGAATTGTGACATCTATGGTAGACATCAATAACATCTTGTGTTCACTGAATATCTTAAGAAGCTTATCCATGATATTAGTATGTGATATCGAATAGACATTATGTTAGATCAAGGGGAGAATGCTTTCATCCGCTTTGGTTTTATCACAAAGGGTTTTCTTTGCAATGTTATTAACGAGTCAATATTATTAGTTGTATATTTAAAGGGAATTATTATGAATGTTGTCATTCATATTGAATGTGCATTTACTACGTCTTATGACTTCTGTTGTAAATATTAATAAGTGAAAGTGTGCAAACTATGGACAAGTGTACCCAGTTGGGGTAGTAAATAAAAGTGTTGTTCCACTAGGAAATTGATTATACTATCTCAGTAGCTTTGGTAATTAGTAAAAGAGCGGTAAATTGAGGTTTAGCCGGTAGCAAGTCTTGACATATCTTTGTGGACAACTTTTGGATGCCCCAATAAGCTTTTATCAAATTACCAAAGCCTTAACTCTTGGCCACGACATCTCTTTACATCTTCCATGCATGCTCCAATAAGTAAATAAAAGTGTTGTTACACCGAAATCTTCTCGAAATGTCCCGTTGTGCTTGACATACTTCCCAAAGCCTTAATTCTTGGTCACGACATCTCTTTACGACTTCCATGCATGCTCCAATAAGCTTTTATCTAATATCATATACAAAATGTGTATTGAAATGAGCCATAGACCAAACAAGATGGAGATGAATATAAACCCTTTAATTACATATTTTCCCCACTTATCAATCAAATCAAAAGGGCCCCACTAATCACCTTGATGTATGCATCTCTAGGAGGTTAATGTCCTTGATAGTTGTCACTAGCCTTGTAATGAATCAAAGAAATGAGATTGAATAAAAAAGACGATCCAAGACATTTTATGTCATCTACTTATCTGTATCGATTTACTATCTTAATCCTCATTATATTATTATATTCAATAACCTTAATTTTTTATATGATGACTCCAAACAAGTTCCTATTATCTAGACAATTTTATGTTGTTTTGTATATGAAATTATGTTATTAGAGTAGAAACATAATCTATATAGACATGAATTGTCACAAAAATATTATAAATATATTATCAAAATGTCATAATTATGTAGAGGTGGACTGGATTATCCTATTATATGTATGAATCATAATAAATCAAAGGGAAAATTCATGAGATATCCCTGTTTTCTTTCGTAATTCACAATATACCCCTGTGATTTTAGTAATTCAACTTTAAACATGCTTAAATGTTGTCCAAAATTGATGAAACTTTACATGGACGATGCTAAAGTGTTATATTTTGGTCCAATATCAAATTTGAAGCTTTTTAATCTCACATGTGACCTGTGGGACCCAATGAATATATGACTGTTCATTGGGTCCCACAGGTCACATGTGAGCTTAAAAAAATTCAAATTTGATACTCCCTCCGTTAATTAATATCTGTCGTTTTAGGAGGTGACTCTTGTTCAAAAATATCTGTCATTCTAGTTTTTTGACACACTTCCTTCCACTTTTACCCTTAATATTCAATATTAAAGTAATTATTCTCTTGGAAAAGGTAGGGGCACATGCGTCATTGTCCTACTTTTCTTAATAAGTGTGCAAGTTTCTAAAATGACAGATATTGTTGAACGGAGGGAGTATTGAACCAAAATATAACACTTTAGCATCGTCCATGTAAAGTTTCATCAATTTTGGACAACATTTAAGCATGTTTAAAGTTGAATTACTAAAATCACAAGGGTATATTATGAATTACGAGAGATTTGGCTCCTGATAGTAAGGTGCTTTGCACATATACTTTTTTGATGAGATACTTTCGCATGATTTCCATTGCATCGATCCGCTCTATTCCCCGGTCAAAACGAAAGTCCTTTCCTCCAAGTCATTCTTCCAGACGCATATACAGCCTCAGAGCAATGTCCAAAATATACAAACAAATTCTTGAAATTCAGACAAATCTACAGTAACACTCAACCAGTAGCACCAAAAGTGTACAAGGAGAGGAAAAGATTGGGAAGGGAAACAAAAATGGATATATGGAGCAGAGCTCGGAGCTTCGCCCAGGAGGCTGCCAAGAAATCTCAGGAGCTCACCGCTGAGGCCGCCAAGCGGTCACAGGAGCTCACTATCGGTGGATCCCAGCGCCTCACCGACATCGTCTCTGAGGCGTCTAAGCGGTCCAAGGAGCTTGCTGCCGAAGCGTCCAAGCGCGCCGATCAGATCAAGCTTGAGGCCATCTCTCTCATCGACTCTGCCTCTTTACCTCTTTCTCTCTCCTCTGAACCAAAGCAGCAGGACGGAGGGGACACTTCCAATGAGGAGCTCCAGAGGTACGGTGTCACCGATGAGTTGAGGGAGTTCGTCAAGGAGATCAACATCAGTACTTTCCAAGAGTTCCCGCTGCCTGGTAAGTCGTAATTCTTGCCAATCTTGATCTGCCTTCTTGCGTTTTTGTTTTGTTTAATTGGCGTCCTTTTGATTTGATTGTTTATTGTCATAACTCACGCATCTGGATCCCGCAAAGATTCTTGAGTCCCCGTGTTATTCCATTTCTTGCTGTTCGCTTGAGTAATTTTGTTCCTGCCGGAATGCGATCCTATAGCTTTCGATTGAGCTAATTGTTCTGGATTATTTAATTGTCTGGATGTTTGATTGATTTCATGCTCGCCCCATAGGGTAAGAAAAGGCGATAAATGTGGCTCTCACGGGTTCTGGAAAAGAAAGAAAAATAAGGGAGAATTCCAGAGTACGACACAGTAGGTTTTTAGTGAAAACAGAGAAACGTTTGTTGGATTCCATAATCTTATCTTGAAACTGTAGCTCTAATGAATTAAGGGATCTTTGATTGATGTCTCTTAATCGTTTCATGCATGCTTGCCACTCCTGTGGGTTTCTGACGCTAATGCTAATGATCGGGTCTCCTGTGGATATATAACGTCTTCCATAGATCCTTTACTCCCCCTTTGCCCTCCTATATGTTTGCTCACACTGTATTAGTTGCTTTTGAGATTCACTTTCATCTGAGCTACAGAAAAGTGCCTTTGGGTGTATTGAAGTAGTCTGGACAGTCAATAGGGTAATGCCAGTCTATCAGTCTACTCATTCTAGTCTTGCTGCTATCTGCCTAGATCTTGCCCTCCTATCTTCTTGAACTCTCAAGCGGGTAAGTTTTGTCGGAGTAGGTATGAAGGGGCCAGTTTTGACCGTTAAGGATACAAGTGACCAAATGTATTTTGAAAGCAAACAACATGACGATTGAGTAAGCAGAAACTGCTTATTACGCCCCATTCTTTTGAGGACTGAAACTGATAGCTGATGTCAGTTGTCAGCTGAAGTTAGTAAAAGTAGAGAGAAAAAGTAGGTAAGAGAATGTAAAAAGTTGATATAATCATTGATGTATGTGACGTATAAAAGGAAAAAATGACATGATCTAATAAACTCATTTGATAATGCTGGAAAAGAATGTGGCCTATTGCTCCAAGTCCTATGAAAGGTGCATATCTCACATATTGCCTTTGGTATCATATTTTTTCAGATGACTCAGAAATGTCTGATGTGCCAACGGTCTCAAATGTCAGACAAGATCTTACTGAATGGCAAGCTAAACATGCCACTCTTGTACTCTCAACAGTGAAGGTTAGATCCCTTAACTTGCACGTGTCTATCTTTTTCCCAGTTCAATACAGTAGGACATTTCCCTGCATAATCTTGTGGCGTTCCTTGCTGTCCTCTCTCATGCAGTTACTTAGGGCCTGGGATGTGAAGAGGCCTAAAAGTTTATTCAGTTTTTATGTGCCCCCTTTTTTTACTTCATCTACATTAAAAAAATTTCAGGTAATCTCAAAGCTCAGATATGAGCTATGCCCTCGTGTAATGAAAGAAAGGAAGTTTTGGAGAATATACTTTATGCTCGTCCACAACCATGTAGAAGCGTAAGTGTTTGGACTAATTTATAATACCTCCAAATCATCTCCATTTTTTTCCTATCTAGCAACATTAGAAAAGTAATATATATTGTCCCATTTTAGTGTCAGTTACAGTTTTGAGATGATGACCAATTTCCTGGTGCTTGATGAAAGCATCTTCATTTCCTCTTCCTGATTTAATGGAAAATGTATATATTGTCCTGGTTTAGTATGAGATAAATTATGAGATGAGGGACTGGGGCAATTCTTAGCTTCTGATGGATGAACCTGCAGTTCAATGGAGTTGCTCAAAGTTGCTTGCTGCTTACTGAAAGAAACATTTTGACATTGATACTATACATACATATTTCTTATCACTTCTTATCACAATGGTAGGAACCAAAACAATGCAATGCTGCACTGATTTGTGGTAGGCGCGCATTATCACAATTTATATGCATCACTGTTGTTGTGTTCGCATATACTTACCTCGAATTAATGGAATGAAAGAAAGCAAAAGTACATAAACACAAATCACAAAATTTGGATGCATTTTCTTGAAAAGCTGATAACTAAGCTCCATTTGGTTCAACTGCTGAAAACTAGAAAACAGAAAACAAAGAATGGATACCAGAAGGGAAAAAAAATTATTGAGTTTTGAGCTAAAAATAAAAAAGATATCGGCTGCGTTCGGTATGGTAGTTTTGTGGTTATTTTAGTTGGCTGTTTTGTGGTTGTTTTGTGCTGGTTGTTTTGTGTTGGTTGTTTTGAGGCTGTTTTGAAAACTAGTGTTCGGCAGGCGGTAGTTTCGTCTAGGTGTTTTGAATAAGTTAGTTTTCTGCAGTGTGTTTACTGTTTTCGTTGTTACAATTAAAAATTTTATATCACATTTTAAAACAATTTTTTGTTAATAAAGTTAAAATATATGTAGATATTCAATTATAGCTTTTAATAATTAATATTATTTATTAATATTTTAGTGACAATTAATTTATAATATATATACATATTAATTTATAAATAAATTTTTTACATATATTTGAAAAAATAAAGAAATAAACCATTGTATTTAGAGCAAATATATTAGATGTTATATATAAAAATATGATTTTATGGATTATATATTAGTATTTAATATAACATTTCAAATGTATTAATACTTAAGATTATTTTAATTTTTAATGGAATAAATAACATCATTGAAATGAAATAGCAATTCTTTTTGTAAGTATATATATATATATCACTTATTATTTTATTATTATATATTGTTTAATTGTTGATAAAATATTTATTTTAAACATATATTTGTAGTTAAAACAAAATATTCTATTCAATTAAATATTACTTAATGAAATTCAAAAACATAAATTTAAATTTAATACTGGATATGCCAAGAAATGAAAAATAACGTATATTAGCATATAAAATTATTCTTTAATTATTAAGCACGGTATAAAACATATAATAACTTTGATATACTGACAAATCATAATAGTTTGTACAATTAGTTTTGTAATTAATTATTACTTAGCAAGTTGAATGCTTATAATTGATATTTCTGAAATATACTATAAATATTTTGTACTCTAATAATTTTGATATAATTGAAAGTTTATATCGTAATTTTTATTAGTTTGCTCTTTTTCTTGTAATATTGATAGATAGTAATGATTTTAAGAGACTATTTATCCGTATCTGAATAAACAATTTAGAAAAACACTACTAGTTTAAAACTATTGTTCTATATTATTTTCATTAATTTATAATTTAGTATACTAATCTTTATAAAAAAACTAAAAATAAAAAAGGGAAAATAAACTAGTTTAAGATATATTAATCTATATATTTCAATTTTAATTTAATTTAGTGTCAAATTTAATATATAATATCATTTTTAAAATATAATTATAAATATTGAAAATTTAAATTAATTTATTAAAAATTAATTAATATTATTAAAATATTTTCACCCCCTAATTACAGTTTTCTAGCTCCGCCTATGTTTACTGTATTCACATAAATTGTTGGTTGTTTTGTGGTTGTTTTGTGCTGGTATATTTGTGACTGTTTTGAAAATAGTTGTTTGGAGGTGGTGGTTTGGCATTTTTTGTCAAAAATGTCAAAGTCAAAAATGCCACATTTATACCACAGAAATGCTATGTCCGAATGTAGCCATCAAGAAAATGAAAATAGAAAACCAAAAATGAAACCTCATTTTTCTGGTTTCTCAAAATTTTTGTAAATGAGGTGTGTTTTCTATTTAAAAAACAGAAAATTGAAATAAATGAGTTCTGTTTCTGAAACTTTGAAAACCAAAACAACATTTAAACCTGACAAGAATTGGCTGTGCAGTTTTTGTACTTCTCCACCTCCTTGGTTAGATCAGTATAAGTTCGTATTGCCTTACATTTCTCATCTCGTCACATAATTTGTCTTAATACAGGTACGAGAAGAAGTACATGGAAGAGTTAAAGCTCAAAGCTAAACAGGAAGAACAAGAAATAGCGCAGGAAGCTACTAAAAGTGTCACATCCAAAGCTGATGTATCAGAAACCAGCCGGCCTTCAAAGACTTCAAAATCATCTTCTGATCAAGATTTGGATGTGTTTCTTCTAGGAGATCTTGGTGATAGTGATGATGGAGCAGGTGAGTCAGTATTAGGTGTGGCATATCATTATAGCTGGATTTGACATTTTGTATGCTTAGTTTGACTGTCATTTACCACTAGAAGTACAGAAATCTATGGTAGGTTTCTTTGTTCCACCTCTTCCTTTTTCTGATTTAAAGATGCCTTTTTTTATATATACTTTCTTTTCTTTTCCTTACAAGTTAATTCCACTTGTCACCACTGTGAATAAGCTCTTCTTTGAGCATAGTTAATGATGGCATTGTGTAAAGACTGCAATAAAGGAATTTGGTAAGCATTATGCAGGTCTTCCATGGCGAGGCTGCATATGGCAGTTTTTGATGAGACTACACGTTCTCGCCTTGGGAGGAACCCTTAATCATTATAAGAACTGGAAATGCTGGAAGAGATTATTTGACCTCCATGAATATAGGCCTTGGTGCTCAATTGCTAATATTACCTTACACTGTCATGATGGTGCTCTTATTTTGCTGAATCTAGAGAAATTTTTTGAAGGAACTAATATTTCATTGAGTCATAACTGCATCTTTTCATACTTCTATCTAAGTAAAGTAAACCTGATCATTCATCTCCTCCAGTCTAATGTATTTGTTTTTCTTTTATTTTTGTACCTTTTTGGTTTTCAGATGACAAAGATGAAGATTTTATTGATGACTTTGACAAACTCGATGGTATTTCAGTAAGTGATTCAGTTTCTGCTGTCTCTCTAGCTTTCTAGTTTAGGCTGCATTTGATTATATATGGTCGTCTTTATACCCCTTAATCAGCAGTCTTGTATAAGATGTGAATGAATCATTTCGGTTCTGTTGATGACTTTCATCTGTCATGCTTGCAGGATGATGAACGGCCCAAAGATTCAACGAAAAAATAAATTGCAACCAGTGCAGATGTGAAGAATGGTATCGGTGCTTTCGGCTCCTTTTGATATGTTGTGTTTGGGGCTAGAATGAGGGAAATTCACAATGTTAAGATTCTAAATGCCGCATTCATATTCATCAGCTACCTGCTTTGTTATCGACTCTCTTTACTGCAGAATTCGTTCCTTTTTTTTTTGGCATAGCTGTGGCTGTTCTTACCGCTGTTGGACTTGTGCTCCTTTTAATATTTTGGATAGATGGTGTTTGGGACTCTCTTGGTTGCCTCACGCGAAGAAGGGGTTTATTGCACAGAAGTATCAACAATCGTTAGGGGGAGCACTTTTTCTGATTCCTTGCTTCGTTATGGTCTCCTTATGGTGATCCACTTGATGTATATGATTCTATGTAAGCATCCAACGTGTTGTATTGAATCATATTTTTTTCTTTTTTTAAGTAAACCTCTAGGGATACACACATATATATCCGAGGTAGACAGGTCACATTGTAGAGAACAACGTAAAACAGAGCGTAAGAAAACAGCAAGGCCAAGGAATGGCCGCCCCCGTTCAAAGCTTTGAACGGCCTCCTTGTCACATGGAAAAGAAAGTGTGAGCCGGCAGTTAATGATAGTAAACTAGAACGCTGATATTGGTCCGGTTGTGGTCAATGCAATTGTCAGAATACTGAATAAACAGAGGAGAAATTTGTGAAATCGAAAATAGAAATTGATGGTAAAAGTTGGCAAAAGTTAAAAAGGTCCACAAAATGGCAAATTTCATTTGATATCTGATAAATGATTTTAAAATACAGATAAAATTTGAAATAAATGATCAAAAGTGGGTGATAGATCAACTTAGTAATAGTTGGTTAGAGGTGATGATTTTCCAACTGTTAAAAGATTTTGGGTATGAATCCATACGAACACTTGAAGTTGGTAACTATGTGTTTGAGTCACCTGAGGTTACTTTCGGAGTGTGTAAATAAAATAGAATGAATGATTGGAAGTGTTTTTACATGGTTTAGACGGTTTAATCTATATGGTTTAGAGACTGAAAAGAGTTACAATTGATAGTAGTTGGAAACATTCAAAGTGTTTGTTACAAATATGATAAATAGAAAATTCATGATCTTACCTGTGAACTTTATGATCAAAGCTTAGTGGCTGAGAAATTATAAAGACTACACATACACTCTAGGAAATCTGCCCATTTGGTATAGTCGAGTCCTCGAGTCATGCTCCTAGTCAACAACAACTGATATGTTACGTTGTTGAAGCAGTGCAATAGTTAACAGTCTAATTTCAAGTCGCTGGTAGATATTGTCCGGTTTGACCGAAGTTTCACGGTTATGTTTCTGAGGGTCAATCAGGTACACCACCCAAAATGAGTCTACCATGGAAGAGTATCCACACCCTTATAAGGAGTGCTTCGTTCGCCCCTTCAATCATTGTGGGAGCTGTTCGTGGAACACCTTTCACCCCGTGGAGGGAGTCCAGCGCCCCCACGGGTCACCAGCACATCGATCCGACCACCAGCTTCAATACTATATGTAACAGTCCAGTTTCAAGTTACTGTTAGATATTGTTCGCTTTAATCGAAGTCTCACGGTTTTGTTTCTGAGGGTCAACCAGGTACACCACTCAAATCGTGTCTACCATGGAGGAATATTCACACTCTTATAAGGAGTGCTTCGTTGGCTCCTTCAACCGATGTAGGAGCCGTTCATGGCACACCACCCACCCCCAGAGAGTATGCAATATCTATGTGACATTTACTGCTTATAGGCTTGTCACTCCACTAAGGCAAATGGTATGTTATAACCCTATGAAATCCTTAAGGGATCTTTTGAGGTGTGGCTAACGGGGAGAGATGAGGTTTCTTTTGATCCGTGTATGACGTTTTACGCGTATGGCTTATTTGTCTAGCATAAGTGTGACTCCTTTCTTGGGAGGCTTGGCTTGCTAAGCTGTGGGTGAAGGGGTCCCCTGTTCCTATCTATCCTATGATTCATATAATGTTTACTACTCAAGTGTCATGCCCCATTTGTTGAGCTGCTTGATGACAAGTAGTTCCATACCAGGTTGCTCCTTTGGTAGGTGCCCACTTAGACTTGTGTTGGGTTTGTTTGTCAGTCCCATACTTGATTGTCGCTTTGACTTAGTCCTTAAGTTCCACGATCCTTGAGACCTAGAGGACGAAGGTCCGAGGGGCAGGCATCGGTTAAAGTGCACGTTGTGTTGGACTTGACCAAGCTGAGTAGTGTCACCTTGTGACTCTAGCGAGGGCCGAGTTAGCGGGTGCTATCGAGGGCATCTGTTCAGGCATGATGAGGATCGGACATGCCTTTGGGCATGCACGTTGCCAGAGTGGCTTGGTAATGACTTCAGTAGCATGGGCACGTTGTGCTCAATGTTGGCCTTTAGGTTGTGAGTGTCATGGGATCAGGGGCATGAAGCAACTAGGGGTTGTCGACTCCTGCCACAAATGGTGGAAGGGGCATTGCACATTAGAGTCGTCTCACGGTTTGGCATTAGTTAAGTTATGGATAAAGGCGGAGACAAGGAGTAGCCTGCATTAGCACACCTTACTAACTTAGTTGGTGGTCCTTGACTGTTGCTAGCATCTTGGACAAGCTCATGTGGTTATGGACTTGGTCTTAGTTGGGCGAACTTGACCTGGCTTGTCATATTCCGCCTTAGAGGGAGCCTATGTGATGGACCTTCAGTCATTTGTAATGAAAGCGATGGCCTAAAGGTTGTTTCTCGGTTACTTGTCGGGTTGATGGGGGCTTGATGGTTTGGAGGATGAGTGCGACCTCTAAGGGGCACACGAGTATACAGGCCGCAACGGAAGGGAGGGTGTTGACTTAGTCTAAGCCGCGGCCTGGCATTCGACTAAGGCATTTGGGCCTCGGGAAATGTTAGACAGTGAAGGAACTTGTCAATGGGAGGATAAAATCCACTCTTGAATTTAACTTGTGGCTAAGAGGTTAGCTTGTCTTTCCAATTATACGGTTGGCTGGTTAGGTCTTTGACCTAACGCCGGTGATGCCTAACTAATCTCTGGACTGAATCCATAGGGCCCTTCCGGGCTTGCTTCCGCGCACAAATTTCGGATTCAAGGTTGGGCATTACAATTGTGGTATCAGAGACCATTATATAGTTTTCTTAATACTTCATGTGAGTGGCTTGTTTATGTCTTTAGCTTGCTGCCAGACTAAGGCGGGCATTTATTGCTTCCTTTTGAATGACTAGATCGGGATGAAGGCTTCGGTGAAACCTTTCTAGTTATTGTTGAAATGTGACTTTCATACGTTAGCTGGACTCAGATAATACTTTGACCGAATACCTTTGTTGTGATTTTGTCATTGGGTAAGGATTCGTACAAGGCTGAGTTATAGTTAGTCTAACTTGTGTGGGACTTGGTTATAAAAGATCCTTAAAAAGAAGGTTTACTAATCCGTTTTCAAAGACTCCAAAAGGGTTCATGGATGCCTTTAGCAAAAGAGGCCCTACTCTTGTAGGTTGACTCATTTGTCTAAGTTGGAAAAGATCTTTCTTATGATGGTTGGATCATCCTGGTTAAACCTTGGATGGATCAAGATAACGTGCTCGTATGCAAAAGTGTCATGCAAACACTACATAAGTGTTTGCGTGATGAATATGATAAGGTCGGGCGTGCGGTGATAGATGTCAAGTTGGTTCGAATGAGCAAAGGTTTGAGACTTGTCGTGATTTCGGAAGAAGTTGTCTTTATGACCCTGCGAGTTGGGATACTAGTCTCCTGTAACATGCAGAGCATGTGTGCCTTCATACTTGGGTATGAACCTTCTAGCTTACCTTGAGGTTTTCTTTCTTGCCTTTGTTTGAAGCTGCGGCGAAAGAAGTTTGGCCACATGCTACTGTAATGAGCTTGCTAAGGCCGACCTGAAACTGGTTTTGGATGCAGACTTAGTCACGCCGACTGGCTTATGATTGGTTCGAGCTAAGGTCTAATTAGAGTCTTGTCCTTTTGGAGGTCAACAACTCAGAGCTTGGGCTTAGCCTAACGGTCAGGTTGGATGACTGATTGTCGACTTTTAATACCCCGGATCTAAAAGTGGTGATTAAATTACTCTAATACGATTTATAGAGGCCTAATGGTGCCTTGAGAGTATTGGTAAAGAGAATAAAACCAAAAGAAAAGAGAAAACGCGTAAAACGTGAAAAACGCTAAAACGCGCATTAAATGAGTATAAGAGATATATGATCTCGTTAGGGTCCGAGATGGATTCCTAAGGCTTAGTGAGGCCTAATTAGTATACGGGAATAATTCCCGAAGGAAACGGATCCAAATAATGGATTAAAACGCTAACGGAGTTTTAAAGCACGTTTTTTGAGAAAACCCGAAAATGTGACTTTAAGTGGTCAAATAGACCCGTAAAAATTATATTTGACTAAATAACTATAATTAAGTATTAATGGAAGCTTAATAACCATTAAAAATAAAGAAACGAGAAAAATCCGAAAAACGGGCCCGGTAAGTGAATAGTGTCAAACCGGGTAAAATAACGAGCGTTTTCTGTAGAAAAACGAAAAACGCTCCAGCTCACTAATATAGTGGGGCCAGTTTTATTAGTGAGTCATCCCCCTCACTCACACACTAAGCTAGTAAATAAATAAAGGAAGAAAGAAAATGAGAGAGAGAAAAGTAAAAAGGCAAAAGCATAAAGTATTTTCCCTCCCTCTCTCTCCTCCCATTTCCTTTCTTCTTCCTTTCCCCCTTACTCACCGATTCTTCATCCCTCTCTCTGTTGCTGAATGACAATGGAGCCCTCCATGGCTTCCTCCACTTCTCCTCCTTGCCCAAGCTTTGTTAAAGCTCCAAACTCAAAAATAATTACATATTTGTAATCCTCTCATCACCCTCTATCATTCCCTCTTTTCAAAATCCCAAAATATTGAAGTTCATCTCCATGGGTATAGCCCATTTGAAGAGAAAGTGAGAGATTCTTGGAGCTTGGAGTCTCCTCTTTCATCCAAGGTAAAAATATCCAAAGAAAATGCATCTTTTCTTCACCCTCTTGTGTCGGCCGGTTTTGGCAAGTTTTAATGCCTCAATTTTTCCTTGTTTGAGCTATTATCCAAGTCTTCAATGGTGGTTGGGAGTTCCCCTTTGATTCTTGATCAAAACCCCATCCTTGGGTTTCAAGGTAATCACCAATTTTAGAGCTTTAAGCATTTCTAATTAATGAGGTTAAGTGTTTTTACTTAAACTCATTTCTTGCTTTGTATATTGATTTGGAGATGAGCAATTTCATGGCCCTTGGCCGATTTCCAAGCAAGAGAAGAGGAGAAGAGAATTAAAAAGGAAACTTAAGAGAATTTAAGATAAGAAACCAACCCTAATGTGTATTCCACATGTATTAGAATTTGGGATGGGTTAATAAAATAAATGAACCCCACTTGAGTTGTGGTGATAATGTGCTTGCATAGAAATAATGCAAGTGAGAAAACATTTGTGAACTTAATGTTTGATTTAAGAGCTATGCATTTTATGAATTATGCATTGTGTGGTATTTGGAGAATTTGATGAGTAATGATGGTTCTTAATGTGTGCTTCTAGAACCCTTGTGGGTTTGGCTAACTTTAGGATGATTTAAATGGTGGTATAAGTTTTAGGCAATGTTGGAAATGTAGACGGACTATGGCGAAATTCCGGTAGGAATCTAAGGCATTTAAGTGGTATGTTGAGAGATGAATGACCTAGGGTTAGCGAGGTATGTTTAGAGATTGAATTGAGTTAGTAAACCACCTTGGGGATGCTTGCTTAAGGATAGAAGAGATGTGCAAAAATCTGTAGCAAAAGAGATGGTTTAAGTGCCTTAGGAGTTTTTGAAAAACAATGAGAATTTAAGGTTTAAGATTGAGACATGAACCTTGGCATGAGAAGTGCATTGTCTTGGAATATTTGGAATGGTCAAATAGGGCGAGAACAATAATGCAAGTGCCAAGAGAGGTTAGAAAATGCACAAGTGTGCATTAGTACAAAATGAGAATGGAAAATTTGTGAATTTGAGCAAGAGTTTGAGTGAGGATTAAACCTGACTTTTGAAGAGGTTTAGAGCATGTTTTAAGGTGATTAAACATGTAGAAAACTTGTGGAGGGATTAAGGAAAGTTTAAGTGTGGATTAAAGATTGAATTGGGGTTGAAAAATAATGTATGTTGCAGGTTTTAGCAGGGTCCGGGACCTAGTCCTTGGACAAAGTCCCGGACCACACCTAAATTAAGGCCGAGAGTGCAAGTCCTGCTTTGGTCTGGGACTATACTCCAGGATAAGGTCCCGAACCATGTGTTGTTTTTCACCCGAGAGTTAGCTAATGAATTGGTCCGGGACTTAGGGTAAGGACCAAGTCCCGGACCACCCCCAGAATCCTACAGAGAGTGTTTTTAAGGGTTTAAATGATGGGGGTTTGAATGTTAATGATGTTATATGATGTCTAGGCCTTGTTTGGTGACATGTAAAGGCCCTAAGAAGTGTGAGAAAGTGTTAGAAGTGAGTGAGAAGTGAGAGCTCAAACTAATAAGAGTAAAACCGAGATAACGGGGTAAGTACGGGAGTAGCATTTAACTATGTACCGTATGAGTTTAGTATTAATAATAATGTTTGAAACATTATCAGAGGATCGTGTGAGAACCGAGCATGGTGAGATGACACGGTAAAAGTAAAAACCCCGGTGAAAGGTATGATTTTCTCATGCCCCGTATGCTAACCGAGTTACTCTGATTTGTGTGTTTGTGTGCCGGTTTAATCAAGATTAAAGCATGAAAATAATCCCTTGTTTGATTATGTATGTCTTGTTGTATGTTGTATGAGCTACCATACTTGTATGCCGGTGTGGTCTAACCTAGTGCGTAGACTGACTCATAGTGAGTGTTGATTGACTAGAAACCCGTAGATCGAGTAGTCTCATAAACAATGGAAATATGCAAACACACACAAGCTATCGATTAAAGTATAACGATAACGCAAACATATGAACTCCCTAGAATGTGAGGAGATGAACGGGTTGAGTAAATACCCGGTAACAGTTAGAAAACCATATTGAAACAATCCACGAAATAAATAAGAGTGGAGGGATAAATGAACTTCCGTCAAGAGGATTGAAGTTAGTCCAACGATGTGAACTTATAAGAAAGGTAAAAGAGACCTAAGGGACTATGTAACTCCCTTGAGACATGGTCGACCTCCTATATGAGGATTTTACCCGGTATAAGAAAATAACCGTAAGTGTAAGTATTTGAAATGTATGGGTAACCCTTGAAACTATGATTACCCGAACTTAAGTAATGTTCCCTAATCGTTAGGAACATCGAGAGAGATGCTCCTAGACTAATATGCCTAAATATATTATAACTCCGAGAAAGGAGTGTATGGTAAAGTGGGGAGTCCGAGAGTAGTCGGACCCATGTGAAAGTAGTAGGAACTAAGAGAGAGTTCCGGGGGCTAGTTGAACTATGCTCGAGAGCCATATGTTTTGGCTTAAGTATGTATTAAGAGAAACAAGCGAGAAGAGCGTAGGAGACCTGTAGTGTCTCGAGAACTACGTGAGCTTGAGTATAAGTAACCCAAGAGTGTGGGTGAGATAAAGAGTAATAACCCAAGAGTGTGGGTGAGTATAAGAATGAGTAACCCGGGTGAGAATAAGAGTATGTAACCTGAGAGAATGGGTGAGAATAAGTTTAAGTAACCCGAGTGTATGGGTGAGTTATTGAACAATTAACCAAGGCATAGTGAGGTATAACCCTCAAGGCCTAAGAGTAAATTAACACAACTAACAACCCTGTTATGTTAGTTAAGGATTGAATTCCACGGTTGAATGTGAACCCTTGTGTAGTGTACATATGTAATGTATTGCTATGCTGCGTGTTGATTGAATTAAAATGAATCTCCATGCTCTCGACCCAAAGTAGTCGGCGTACCGCGGTTAGCACGCGGTATATGCGAATTTCATATGCAGCTTTAAGCTGAGCCCCTAGGGGCATCGTTTTTATTCGCAGATACACCAGAGACGAGACCGTTCGAGTGTAGGACGGGGTCGGTGGTTAGCATGGGTAGTTAGATTTAATTACTTATGTATTGAAAGAGGTGTAAGACCGAATATGTTGTCGGCGTCCATATATTGTAGAGTCGGTATAGTAATGAAATGATTTGAGTAAAGTATTTGTATTGTGTATTCGGTTGTTCCAGTCCATCAGACAGTTACTGTATGTGAGATAAGCCTGGTTAGCCATATGGGTGGCTAACGGCGTTGTACCACCCTCTGTTGTATTAGAGTCCGCTGCGAGTTTTATGGTAAATTGTGACTGTTTGAGAGATAATGACGAGTTTAGCAGTTGGGGTGTTACAAAAATGGTACGCTCTGATGACTGGAAATACCGAGCTTAGGAAATACCGAGTTAGGAATTAGTGACTTAGGGCTAAGGGTTGAGTGATAGCGTGAGAGATACGCTAGATAGGAACTTCCAGTATGATCTGGATACCTACAATACCAAACCCGCCCTCCACAACCCCCGTATTAAAAAGCTCGGGGAAGAACACCAGAGAGACGGGGAAACCCGATCTGGCAGTTGTTAAATATTTCCATATGAACCAAAACCTGTCATGCTGTAGATTCTAAAGAACCGGAAATCCCGGAGATGAATCCCGCTGGAATGACTATAACCGCACCTAATGGCGGGAGATCAAGAAATCCTAATCCAAGAAGACTGGAATCTATGGCAGCATGGGGCGACATGTCTAGCAGTCGCGAGAACCCGGCTGGCCGAGCAGCAGCAAGAAGGAAAGCACTAACCGTGCAACAAGGCGGATTCATGAGAAGTAACAAAAACCGGGACTCAAGTCTACGGACCGCCATAGCTAAATAATACCACCAACGGTACGTTAACTGACTAAGAATCTAGTCAAGAGTAGGTACACCCACCCTGCCACACCCGAAGAGGTTACAATATTTAACTGATATAGCTTAGACAGCTACGAGCATAACTACGGGATATATCCGAATAGGACTACTGAAGTAGTGCCTAAATGAGTTAAACCTCGGTAACCACATCAAAGACGTGGGAACGAGCAACGACGTAGAACACATAAATAAGTAATTAAGGAACTCCAAGAGTGGAGAAGCACCTAAATGAATGACAGTCATGTCAAGATGAATGAGAAGCAGCTCTAAGGAGTAGTGATCCAACTAAAGGATCAACGAAGAGCCGACAAGGCAACCAAATACGATATGAACAATACCGCGACCGTTATGAGTTAACCTAAAAACCGCCTGTACCGCGCACTTGCCACGGCAAGTGCAGTAAAAACGGGACTATTAAGAGGAGCTTTGACAAGCGACCAGTACTTAGCAAGTACCAAGATGGTGAGTGTAGGATCGGGTGGCTGACTCAAACCGACCCAAGGTGTGAGTCTAAGAGTTGGTTTGACTCAATCGGTCTTTAAGGGTAAGAAACACTTTGGGACGTAGAGGCACTCAATCGAACTGGTTAAACTAAGTGTGTGGAAGACTTGAAGAAACTAAAACGAATTAATGCTTGAAAGATAGACAGACTCTATGGAGCTAAATGGATTAACACTCGAAAGGTAGAGGGACTCTGTCGAACTCAGCAGGATACATAATATAAGTTATTTTATTTCCTGGTCAAAACAAAACAACTTATAATGCCCACTCAGTAGATGAGATCTACTTCGTGGTTTTCACTCACTCACCCAATACAATCTCTGATCAGCTCAATGATAAGTGTAGTGAAAACTAGGTCCTACCTAGAAAGACTCTATCGATATGCACAAACGAATCTAGTACTTCTCTCTCTCTTTTTCTCTATGTCTTTCTCTAAAATAGGCAAAGCTTTATCTAAACAAATGCTCTGAATAATTCTCCATGGAAAGCTGCAATAAGAATCGAAATGACAACTCTCTTATATAGTGGAGCCGTTGAGGGAGTCTGCTTCCGAAAGTTTTGTCATCTGAACGTTGTAGTTACTTGTAGTTGCTTAAAATCCGGTCCTAACTTCTTTGTGAATGTTGCTAAGCCTTGGCCCTTAATTTTCGGACAATTACCAATCCATTGGACGACTTGGCAACGTTCAATTATGACTTTCACGTCTGATGTAGTAGACTGACTCTGTCAATTCCGAAATTTCAGGAACCAACGACTCTTTCCTTGAATTTCGGAAGCTGGAGCCAAGTCTTATGATTAGTGCCATGTTGAGAGAATTTTGGTCCAAGTCTGAACGTTAATGACCGTTGTAAGTCAATGTAGTTGCTGTACTTGCTCCTGAATTTTCGCAACTGACCGACAAACTCTATCGAATTATCAGAAAGTCAAGGCTTTGGATTTTGCTCACATTTTGCATGAATTTCGGCCAAGGATGATAGTTGATGACTATTATGGTTTAGTGGACGTTGCTCCTTGAATTTCATAACTGATTGATGAATTCACATAGATGGACTCTCTCGCTCTTTCGAGGTTGACTGACTCTGTCTTATTTTGAGAAGTGTGATTGACTCCTTTGATCTGGTTGACTATCTCAGCAACACCTTCATACTCCAACAGTTTCCCCCTTGTTGCTGATGATAGCAAAACTCTTTTTGTGAATCCCGAATGAGTCAATCTGCAAAACAAGACAAGAGCAAAAAGAATTTTGGGGAACCAACCCTGTCCAGGTTCCCCCTTAATCACATCATAGATTGAGTAACTCTTGTTAGAGTTCCCCCTGAATCGATGAGCACAATTTTGGCAAACCACAACCTACTAAGAGAGATTGGAAAAAGGGAATATATGACTAAGTTAAGAAAACTGCAACCAACATGATCTAGTACCAACAGAGTAAAAACGAAACAGAATATCCAAACTTCACCAAAGATCTAGTCACACAGAGACAGAGTCAATCCAGAACATAGCTAGAGTGACCCGTTCGTAGGGAGACGGGATTCACTACTTCCCCCTTTTTGTTGTCATCAGTAAGGGAAGTTTGCAACAGAGTCTAAGTCAATCCGTACATTAAAAAACAAATAGACTGTATCCATAACGCAAACATACTCATGGACGACAAGGGGCAAGAAGTATTGTCATATTCCACAATACCTTTCATTGCCACATACTCATAACTTGTAATGATCTCTGTTGCATTGCATTGTATTTTTGAAGACTTTATAGCTCTATATTTGCAATGCATTAATATTTAACAAGTTTAAGCACACAGGGACTGTCTCCATCCCCTCGACTTTTCTCTCCACCCATGTAACAGCTTTGGGCCAACTTTCCCAGGTTTTGCATCCTTAGGAAGTTAGGTGATAAAACACCCTTAAAGGCTTAATAACCGAGTGGACGAGGTCCGTTTTGGTTCAGGAAAAACAAGTTAGCGGAGTACCTTGCCTTTGTCCTCTCTCCCCTTTTTTTTAGGAGAAAATCGCAAAGGGACACAAAGACAAGACATAGTCTATCAATATGAGAACACGGATTGACTCAAACAGTATGCAAACAACACCTACTAATTATACAGCCAAAGAAGGAGAGAGACTACCGTCTTACGTTGATTGAGTCATTCCAATTGCTGAACGGAGTGCCTCGAATCTGGTGGTAGGAAGAGGCTTGGCAAAGATATCTGCTAGCTGATCCTCTATTGGAACAAAGTCAAGTTGAATTAGCTTTTTCTCGATGCAGTCCTTCAAGAAATGGAAACTTATTTCACTTTGTCTGGTTCTCGAATATTGGATTGGGTTTCCAGAGATTTTACATGCGCAATTGTTATCACAGAAAATACCAATTTGATCTCAGCAAAAGCATAGACAAAGGAATTGTGCATTGCTAGATGTACTCTTTCGATCATGGAGGGAATCTGTCCAGTCAGAATCACCAAAACCAGATAAAGTAATATAGGGGAACGAAGGTACCATAGATGAAGTTGACTGATTCCTTTTAAGTATCAAAAGATTCGCTTGACCTCCTTGAGATGGGACTATTTGGGTGCTGCTTGAAAGCGAGCACATAGACAGACTTGGTCATCAGAATTGATGGCATTTAGACACCTCTTGTACATATTTCCTTCTTTACGTCCTGTGGCTTCTAGAGATCCTGTACGTTCATCAAAAACTTTGCAATCGACAGATGAGAAAAGTACTAAATTGAATTTTTCACAAATTAGAAAAATGCTTAATAGACTATGTTGAAGTCCAGTGACCAAATGGACTCCATCTACCTTAAACTTGGAGGCGTTACCTATGGAGCCAACTCCCACGATTTCACCTTGATTGTTGTTGCCAACGGTAACCTTACCTCCTTTGTAGGTTGAAAGTGAGCTGAATTTGTTGGGATCTCCAGTCATGTTCCGGAGCACCCACTGTCCAAGTACAAATAGTCCATCTCCACGCTCGCTTCCACCTGCAAGAAAATCACTTGGTAGTTTTGGGAACCCAAATATACTTGGGTCCCCATTTTGAACCAGATTTTTTCAGCTTTTCTCGTGCCTCAAGGATAAGATTGAGTCGCTTGATATTAAATGACATATCCTTGTGAAGCTTTTCACAGGCACTATCTCGATGTCCAAGACTCCCGCAATAACCGCAAATCTTAGTGGGAGGAAGATTGACGTATTTTTGTTGCCCTTTCCACCAAGAATCAAAATTTTCTTTTTGTTGTTGGCGCTTGGGTATGTTGTTAGATTTGGACATGTTTTTAGGGATATCAAATTTACCTTTATGCCACTTAGGCTTTGATTGAGTGGATCCAACTCCAGATCGTATATTGACTATCTCTTGGGAGAGTTTTTCAACTTCCTTTCGAAGATTATCACGATCTTGACTTACTTCCTT
This sequence comes from Limonium bicolor, assembly GCA_023374045.1. Taxonomy (NCBI): domain Eukaryota; kingdom Viridiplantae; phylum Streptophyta; class Magnoliopsida; order Caryophyllales; family Plumbaginaceae; genus Limonium; species Limonium bicolor. Next base: position 315,119,233 of record CM041779.1, read on the forward strand.
GATCTTGGAGTTGGCCCACTCGGGAAATTTAGATGGAGTGACCTGTTTGATGAAATTGACTGGTTTGAGAGAGAGTGCGTGTTCCTTTTCTTTCAATTTTCGAGAGAGTTGCTCAACAGAAGAGGTTAGAGACATAACTTGAGATTCTGAACTATTTAACTCATTCTGCAAAGAACAACACTTGTTAGCGAAAATAGTTAGATCCCTTTTGAGAGAGTCAATCTGAGTGAGTGACTCCTCTTGTTCCCTTTGGTTGGATTCAGTAAGACTCTTGGTGTTGTTGAGCTCCTTTTTAAGGGAGTCAACATGACGCCGAGAGTCTTGCAAATCCAATCTAAGTGAGCAGGAAATAGTATTATGCTCCTCAGCTTCATCTCTTAGAGCATACATAAGACTTTTTGAGATCTCAAGCTCCTCACTTAACTCGGAGATTTTTCTGTTAAGATCAGCTTTAAGAGAGTTAGTTTTAGAAGCCATTTTAGCAATCAAAGTCATAAAATCCCATAGGAGAGATACGGTAAAGGTCTGTTTCAAGGTGAGAACGAGTTACCTCATTGTCTGGAATTAAGGATTTCGTCGTGTCGTGTGCCATGAGACATACCAGGCCGCTGGACTCTGCGTCTAGATCGTCGGATTCTGAATCACCCCAACCAACAGCTGCCATCAGCGATCTCCCTTGAGATTTTCCATACCGGTTCTTGAGTAAGGGACAGTCCTTCTTGAAGTGACCGGGTTTATTGCAGTTGAAACAAGTGACAGAGTTGAAGACTTGTTTGGAGGTGTTTGAGAACGACCGACTCTGTCGATTAGGTTGGTTACGCATGAATTTTCGGAAGTTCTTGACTATGAAGACAAAGTCTTCCATAGTCTCAGCCTCACTTTCCTCAACAATAATATCCACCAGCTCAGCCTTAGCTTGTCTGATTTGAGTATCAGCGACATAGGCTCCTTCTTGAGTTAACTGAGTCGAATTAACCTGCAAGGCTTGGTCATTCAAAGTAGTAGTTTTACTAGAAGAGGGAGAAGAAGTATTACCGCACTTCTTTCGAACATTCTTCTTGAATTTATCTACGAATTGTAGATAAGAACCTAGGTCTTGACAGCTCCATTTTGATAAATCCTTGCATGCTTTGGTGGAGATTACCGTCTTTGCCCATTCTTCTCTGAGACTGTCCAGCAATTTGTGCAAGACACTCTCTCTATCTGGTAAGATGCTAACTTCTGCATAGTAGTAGTTAGTAAGTAGAAATGATCAAGCACTTCTTCCAGTGACTCACCGGGTTTTTGTAGAAAATTTTCATAGTCCATTAGGAGTTCTTGAGCTTTGCATTTCTTGAGTTCAGTGACTCCTTCGTGGGTAGCTTGAAGGAGTGTCCATATCTCATTTGCGGACTTACAGTGATTGACTCTCCTTTGTTCTCGGATGGACAGGCAAGTGTATATCGCACGTGATGCTTGTCGATTCAGCTCGTACCTTTTGCGATCTGCAGCAGTCCATGTTGATCGATCTGGATTGACTGCAAGATCTCCTCCAGTGACTATCTCCCAAAGCTCAGAGTTGACAGACTCAATGTGTTGCTCGATCTCGTTTTTCCAATGGTCGTAGTTGGTGGAGCTGAGTTTGGGGTGCTCGAAGTGCATTTTGTTGTTTTGATTGGCAAAGAGATCTGCCATTGCTTCGTTGATTGATCGTTAGCCTAAGCAAGGCTCTGATACCACATGTAGGATCGGGTGGCTGACTCAAACCAACCCAAGGTGTGAGTCTAAGAGTTGGTTTGACTCAATCGGTCTTTAAGGGTAAGAAACACTTTGGGACGTAGAGGCACTCAATCGAACTGGTTAAACTAAGTGTGCGGAAGACTTGAAGAAACTGAAATGAATTAATGCTTGAAAGATAGACTGACTATATGGAGCTAAATGGATTAACACTCGAAAGGTAGAGGGACTCTGTCGAACTCAGCAGGATACACAATATAAGTTATTTTATTTCCTGGTCAAAACAAAACAACTTATAATGCCCACTCAGTAGATAAGATCTACTTCGTGGTTTTCACTCACTCACCCAATACAATCTCTGATCAACTCAATGATAAGTGTAGTGAAAACTAGGTCCTACCTAGAAAGACTCTGTCGATATGCACAAACGAATCTAGTACTTCTCTCTCTCTTTTTCTCTATGTCTCTCTCTAAAATAGGCAAAGCTTTCTCTAAACAAATGCTCTGAATAATTCTCCATGGAAAGCTGCAATAAGAAACGAAATGACAACTCTCTTATATAGTGGAGCCGTTGAGGGAGTCTGCTTCCGAAATTTTTGCCATCTGAACGTTGTAGTTACTTGTAGTTGCTTAAAATCCGGTCCTAACTTCTTTGTGAACGTTGCTAAGCCTTGGCCCTTAATTTTCGGACAATTACCAATCCATTGGACGACTTGGCAACGTTCAACTATGACTTTCACGTCTGATGTAGTAGACTGACTCTGTCAGTTCCGAAATTTCAGGAACCAACGACTCTTTCCTTGAATTTCGAAGCTGGAGTCATATTTCGGAAGCTGGAGCCAAGTCTTATGATTAGTGCCATGTTGAGAGAATTTCGGTCCAAGTCTGAACGTTGATGACCGTTGTAAGTCAATGTAGTTGCTGTACTTGCTCCTGAATTTTCGCAACTGACCGACAGACTCTCTCGAATTATCAGAAAGTCAAGGCTTTGGATTTTGCTCACATTTTGCATGAATTTCGGCCAAGGATGATAGTTGATGACTATTATGGTTTAGTGGACGTTGCTCCTTGAATTTCATAACTGATTGATGAATTCACATAGATGGACTCTCTCGCTCTTTCAAGGTTGACTGACTCTGTCTTGTTTTGAGAAGTGTGATTGACTCCTTTGATCTGGTTGACTATCTCAGCAACACCTTCATACTCCAACAGTGAGAGAAGCCAATATGGCAAGACAACCCTAATAATTCTTAAACGAAACCTTGGAAAGGCCTAACAGCCTGACCACTATATTAAGGAGTATACCAGACGGTGAGAAGCTAGATCTGGTAAGATGCAACCAGCATTGAAATGCCGTGAAGAATTTATTTTCAAACTCAAATTTTTCTTTCAAAACGTAAATTTTCCAAAAACCCCCAAATTTTAAAACCAAACCAGAGAACCACGGTAAGTTATCATAGAATGATATAAGAGGAGTTGGCAACAGAATACTTCACCTAGGTGTGTGACCGACACTACAAGTGTACACAAACGAGACATGGAACGACCGCACTCCGAAGGAGGTTGCGGGCCTGATAGACCAGTTATGAGTTAGTCGGGTAAGTGGTAACGTATCAATAAGATACTCCATGTATGTATACAAGTAGAGTACGGAACACGGGAAGTAGCCCACTCCATACTACGGACGAAAGAGCCAATTCAAACCAAGACAGTTAGACGCCTCGAATGACCAAAGAACACAGAGAAGCTTACCAAGCTAAAGGAGTCAAGAATCCAGTAGGATGATGGAGCTAAGAACATAACGTTAAGAAGTGCGAGAAGCACAGAGTATTAAGTATAAGACATTGGATATGTCTCAGGGAATACGTAATAACTAGAATGAGTACCATTGTAAACAATACGACGAATGCCCTAAATGAACATATTAATGTTCGATAAAGGGATAGAATCCCCGTAACATACCTCATTGAAGAGGTTAATGACCAGACCAATAAGATAAAGGAAAAAGAATTAAAGGTCTACCCAAGAATGGGAGACATTACAACCCTAAACAGGATAGTACGAGATGTATGTAACCGCAAGGCGGAGTAAAGAAACTGAACATACCCAAGAGTTCAAGCCAGATGTAATGGCGCAACTCAGTAACACCCATGAGCAATCCGTGAAGGGCGCCGGAGTCAACAGTAGTTGAACGAAACATCGTGTTAAGAACACAAGTGTAAACTGAACACTCGGGTAGAACCCGAAGGGATCCCATATAACACGGGATACCCTAAATTGCCAGAGGGCATGAATTAATATCAAGATACTAGAAAAGGACCTTCCATGTACGGAAGTGTGGTGAGACAACCATATCAAGAGCCCAATAATATCTTCCAAACCATTTAATGGCATACGGAGAAGGAGAAACTTGTTTAGGCAGCCCGCATAGAGCGTGGCGAGGCAATGCGGCTTGTAAGCCGGTAAAACTAACTACAATTCGGAGATCCAAACATCGTAAAACCTATGCATAAAGGCATAAGAAGAACTGGGGAGAACGAACCACTACCTTAAAGTGGGGATACCACTTGTTATTATGGGGCCTAGGGAGCGGCAGTTGCGTGAATCCTCCAGAGAAAGGATACCACCTAAGTATGTGATGTGAAACCGCTAAAGCGGTGTAGTGAAACTTGAGCATGTGTTTATTGCCAAGGAGTAATTTGAACGGAAATGGTAAATAGAAAGGCTTTGATAGCAATGGAAGAAAACCGAGAGAGCAATCGGTTGAGAAGTAAACACAGTACGTGTGCAATGTGAATTGCAGAGTAAACAATGCACAAGAAGCGCAGAGAGATTTAAAAGAGTAGCGTATTTCATTGAGCCAAGTGAATGGCAGGCCATAGCATAAATGGCGAGAGTGCATGAGCGGAAGCTAAACTAGTAGCGGATGCCATTGTGTAAGCGAATGCTGTAATGAGTAAGAACATGGTACGCAGCAAGCGACCATTGTAAGAGTATTAGCCAGACCACCATGTGATGTTGGTCAGAAAAGATAGTAAAAGAAGACATGTTCATTCCTATCTCATGAGAGATTTACCGTCAAGGGTTTACGCTTCTGCACTCTGTATGACTGAGTGTTTTGGTATTGCACTTGTACGGTAATGATCGAGTGGGAGAGCCTGGAATTGAGAAATGTCAACGAAGCCTGTTGAGTGAGAATCTAGAGAAATAACCGTGCGGCCATTAGCCAAAGATGCACAAAGAACGTGGGCCATAACCCACAGGTCCCAGGACCGATGCAGAGTAGTATGAGTAAAGAATTCTTGTACAGAAACAAGTAAACAAACATATAACTAATCGAGGAAGCACTACATACTAAGTGGTAGCTTAACCTCAACCGACAATAAGTCGGGAAAAGTAAGTGAATAATCACGAAAGTATACAGTGCTATACGAAATAGATTTCCAAAGAGTTGGAGAGAAAATCTATAACTCATCGTATTCGCACACGGTAAGAGATACCTAGCGACGATTGACAAACCTTTATTCCCAAGTCAAAAAGGGATAGAAAGGGAGTGGTTAATACATTGAGATATCAAGGGCGAATTGAGCTCTAGTTATCAGGTCACGCAGCAGAAGCTTATGGACCGTAATTCAAGTTAAGTATACATGACAAACATGAGTAAATGGCTAATCATAAACGCCTTGAAGCCTTAGAGGCTAGAACCAAACCCGGTTATGAGTCAATTAACCGCATTGAAGTTAAAACACTTCATGATACTCGAATTAGTGAACCAATGTTCAGGGATAACATATGGTCGATTACGCGGGCGTAACCCCTTTTAAGGGGGGTAGGGCGAGAAACCGCTTAGAGTATGTTTTACGTATAGGTGCATAAACTACTATATGCATGGCACAAAAGAAATTATTTTGATGATTGGAACTCATGTTACATAAACATGTGTACCCATTCATCGTGTAAGTATGAGTATTGTGCATGAGAGATGCGAGTAATGTGTATATAATAAATATGAAAAGAGGAGTAGAGAAACTCCTGGGGAAAGAGAATCCCCATAGTATATGTCTATTGAGATTAGACATGAGTATGATGAGTATGAATCGGTATGAAGCCGATGTGTAACCTAGTAGGAAGTGAGTTTCCTAGGTGATCTTATTTGAGAATGATTGATGGAGTGAGTTCCATCCTTTGGAGTTATATGTGATATGTTTTAAATTGAGTAGCGGTTTAAGAAAATGAGCCTATGAGTTACTTAGGTAAGTAAGTAAGTAAAGTAAATTGAGAATGACGGATGACCTAAGTTCTATGGTTTAGAGATAAGTTAAAAGGGATTGTTTTATGGATATGACTAGAATGAGAAAAAGATAGAAAACAAAAATGTTTGACTATCTGATTGTTTGAAACTGACGTGGGAGGTGGAACTTGATCTGCTAGCGATCAAGGGAAACCAAACACAAATTGGGGTGGAAGGATATTCCAACACTAATGCTGATCACATCAGGGTTGGATGATTCTTGAAGATCCCTATAAGTGGTCACAAGTAATCACGCTAAGAAAAGATAAAGCTACCATAAATCGGACTTGGAGTTGTGTGATGTTTTAAAAAGAATTTTCAAACAGAATTTGAAAAAGATCTTCCTTCGAGTATGAAGGCGAAAAATGGTTTTGAAACCATTGACCGTAGTGCGGCGGTCCTAAGTGACGGTTTGGGCGAGTGACAGTGTGTGATTTTCCAAAGGCAGCGGGACGGGGGAGAGTACCCTGAGAATGTCCTGTGTTGAGTGAGTCAACAGAGTGCCTAAGGAGATGTATATGTGTAACGTTTGATACAGAACGAAGGGACCGTGGGCCAGAGAGAGTAAGTGCCCATTTGTCATGAAACGGCCGTGAACCAGAGAGCGTAAGTGTTCAACGTGACCGGTAACTGAGGGATCAGTAGTGTATTACTCGATATGGATTCGAGGACCGTAGTGCCTTCTTGTCTTCGGACCGATTCCATGGAGAGAGTACAAAGAGTAATTTTGATTGTTATACATGTTGTGATATGTGTGTGGTATGTGTAGTGTGAAATGAGACCGACTAGCGGAGTCGGTAAGGTTATACGTGCATTATAACCTTGGCATAGGATGCCATGAGACTAACCATCTTAGATTCACCAACTTTGAGGGCAAAGTTCCTAAGGGGGGTAGATTTTAATACCCCGGATCTAAAAGTGGTGATTAAATTACTCTAATATGATTTATAGAGGCCTAATGGTGCCTTGAGAGTATTGGTAAAGAGAATAAAACCAAAAGAAAAGAGAAAACACGTAAAACGCGAAAAACGTTAAAACGCGCATTAAATGAGTATAAGAGATATATGATCTCGTTAGGGTCCGAGATGGATTCCTAAGGCTTAGTGAGGCCTAATTAGTATACGGGAATAATTCCCGAAGGAAATGGATCCAAATAATGGATTAAAACACTAACGGAGTTTTAAAGCACGTTTTTCGAGAAAACCCGAAAATGTGACTTTAAGTGGTCAAATAGACCCGTAAAAATTATAGTTGACTAAATAACTGTAATTAAGTATTAATGGAAGCTTAATAACCATTAAAAATAAAGAAACGAGAAAAAAATCCGAAAAACAGGCCCGGTAAGTGAATAGTGTCAAACCGGGTAAAATAACGAGCGTTTATTGTAGAAAAATGAAAAACGCTCCAGCTCACTAATATAGTGGGGCCAGTTTTATTAGTGAGTCATCCCCCTCACTCACTCACTAAGCTAGTAAATAAATAAAGGAAGAAATAAAAGGAGAGAGAGAAAAGTAAAAAAGCAAAAGCATAAAGTATTTTCCCTCCCTCTCTTTCCTCCCATTTCCTTTCTTCTTCATTTCCCCCTTCCTCACCGATTTCTTCCTCCCTCTCTCTGTTGCTGAATGACAATGGAGCCCTCCATGGCTTCCGCCACTTCTCCTCCTTGCCCAAGCTTTGTTAAAGCTCCAAACTCAAAAATAATTACATATTTGTAATCCTCTCATCACCCTCTATCATTCCCTCTTTTCAAAATCCCAAAAGCATGAAGTTCATCTCCAAGGGTATAGCCCATTTGAAGAGAAAGTGAGAGATTCTTGGAGCTTGGAGTCTCCTCTTTCATCCAAGGTAAAAATATCCAAAGAAAATGCATCTTTTCTTCACCCTCTTATGTCGGCCGGTTTTGGCAAGTTTTAATGCCTCAATTTTTCCTTGTTTGAGCTATTATCCAAGTCTTCAATGGTGGTTGGGAGTTCCCCTTTGATTCTTGATCAAAACCCCATCCTAGGGTTTCAAGGTAATCACCAATTTTAGAGCTTTAAGCATTTCTAATTAATGAGGTTAAGTGTTTTTACTTAAACTCATTTCTTGCTTTGTATATTGATTTGGAGATGAGCAATTTCATGGCCCTTGGCAGATTTCCAAGCAAGGAGAAGAGAATTAAAAAGGAAACTTAAGAGAATTTAAGGTAAGAAACCAACCCTAATGTGTATTCCACATGTATTAGAATTTGGGATGGGTTAATAAAATAATGAACCCCACTTGAGTTGTGGTGATAATGTGCTTGCATAGAAATTATGCAAGTGAGAAAACATTTGTGAACTTAGTGTTTGATTTAAGAGCTATGCATTTTATGAATTATGCATTGTGTGGTATTTGGAGAATTTGATGAGTAATGATGGTTCTTAATGTGTGCTGGTAGAACCCTTGTGGGTTTGGCTAGTTTTAGGATGATTTAAATGGTGGTATAAGTTTTGGGCAATGTTGGAAATGTTGACGGACTATGGCGAAATTCCGGTAGGAATCTAAGGCATTTAAGTGGTATGTTGAGAGATGAATGACCTAGGGTTAGCTAGGTATGTTTAGAGATTGAATTGAGTTAGTAAACCACCTTAGGGATGCTTGCTTAAGGATAGAAGAGATGTGCAAAAATCTGTAGCAAAAGAGATGGTTTAAGTGCCTTAGGAGTTTTAGAAAAACAATGAGAATTTAAGGTTTAAGATTGAGACATGAACCTTGGCATGAGAAGTGCATTGTCTTGGAATATTTGGAATGGTCAAATAGGGTGAGAACAATAATGCAAGTGCCAAGTGTAACACCCCATCCAAAGCCAATCGTGGTTATCGCAAAACTGAACACTTAATCGAATACGGCGCAGCGGAAATAATAAACACCTGGACCTTGCCACGGTCTGATCGTTAGAATATACCGGCCTTACAATTACAACACTTATCCAAAATACATAATCAACCCAAAACATCACCAGCCATAATACCGACAACCAACCGAGTACAAGTAACTAAGTCATAACCACAACCTTACATCAGTTTAAATTTAAACAGACGGGTGCACAGGCGCAACCCGAACTCAAAATAAACATCCCATCCTAAGTCTAACCGCTCCTACTCTCGTAGTGCGTCCTCATGGGTCTCTTACCTGCAAGTGTAAAAACAGCCCCCAAAGGGGGTCATCACGAATGCTGGTACACCCTCTCATGGCCCCCAAGCTAACGGGGCTACGACGACTAATTGTCGATAGCATGGAAATTGATTACATACACAAGCATGATATGAAGTGCAATAACAATAACCACATATGAACATATATAGTTCACAAACAATGAACGACTCAAGCGTTCCCTTATCAAGTGGGTTAATAACCCCCTCCTTAGTCCTCATTTCCTTAGTCTCAGTTCCTTACCTTACCTTAATCTTAATCTCAACTTATTCTCAGTATACAAAACGTTCCTGGAAGGGAATGGTTGTAGCTTAATTCAAACCTGGGATTTAGGTGATCCCACCGCACCATCTTAATGCCACCTACCCTGGACGGGAATCCAGTGCAGCTGAGCCGGCAACCGGCCCTAGGCTACAAGTCCGGAGACAAGTCCTTAAGCGGAGGGCGGATCTGATTCAGATACCGTCCCCCTTTTTCCTTAGCATGCATGACCGGAGATCGGTCCCGGGTTTCCTCACTCAAGTTCCAGTTAGTAGAAATCTTAATCACCAGGTGCTAGCTAAGCCTTAACGGGCATTAACCAACAACCACCAAACTTAACTCTTATTCTTAACTCAGTAAGTACTAAACTTGGTTAGTAACAATCTCAAGTCTCGCGGGTTAGTGTAAAGATAACACATACACAACGAGAACAAATATAACCGGTTGCATGCTTTATCTTGTTTTAGTCATAGCAATTAAACAGATAGCACACAAGCCGAGGGACACCTCGTTAGCAAGCAGGTCACAAGAAAGATTGTACCGTTCACCGTCGATCGTCGTTTGTTTTATCTTCTCCGGGGTCCCAATTCACAAACCTAAAACATTGGTTCATTTTAAGACCATTAGTTATTTGAACCTTACTTATCTCACTTAATTCCTAAAGATCCCCTTTGAATACCTTCTTAAGTCTTTGCCACTTAACTTACAAACTTAACTTTAAACATTAAGGTTCTTACTTATCTTAACTTGATTCCTTAAGTTCTTAGGGTACTAATCACTACCACCCTACCAAGAGTATACCTTATTACCAATTACCATTCTTAGGATCCAAAATTTCTTTTTTTTTTTAGGCTCGACCGAACTTCCGACCGACCTTACCCAAGGTCGGTCCATTCCAGAACATATTACCGCTTGAAAATTCTACCCCGACCGACCTTGCAAGTCCGGTCCCCAAGGTCGGTCCATTCCTGAGAGTTTCCCCGAGGGAAATTTAAGCTCGACCGAACTTGCCAAGTCTAGTCCCATGTTCGGTCAATTCCAGAGACTTAATTCCTTCACAAAATACAAGCCCGACCGAACTTGTAAATCCGGTCCCCAAGTTCGGTCGGTTCCAGAAACTTTCTCCGGCAGTGTAAACTGAGCTCGACCGACCTTGCAGGTTCGGTCCCTAAGGTCGGTCGGCTCCAGAACCTTGTTTCTAAATTCTCTTTTAACTCCAAACTTCTCCTCATATATCCTAATATGTTATAACCTCATTTGGGCACCTCAAATACACCTTAAGCCAACCACTAAACACTTTAAATCCCTCACCAACACCCACTTTAATCATTATGCATTTTTCCTTGTAACCATGCCAATACTTGTAACATTTTCCACTAGGTTTCTAGGTGGTGGTTCATACCTAATGTAACCACTATGCCAAATGTTTCCCCACCACTATAACATCATCTCCCAAGCATCTTTCACCATCTAAAACTCTTTTATGCATTTACTTAAAGTTCCTTCACAAGCTTAAGCTTTCATCCATCAACACCTTATTTCCTTCCTAGTTGTTTACCAACATTTGCCTAAGTCCTAAATACTCAAATACACTCTCTTGATTCCTAAATCCTTCATAGTAATGTCTAAGCCACTATAAGTCATTAAAACACTTTATCTCACCCCTTTTTCATCAAGACAACCTCTAAACTCCCTAGTACATCCTTAGTCATTAAATTCCCTTAGAACTTCTTAAACACTTAAGTTCTCCTTTAAATTTTGCCATGGGTTCTCTAGTATATAGCACATCCTAACACTTGGTTTTTCTCCATCAAACAACCAATATCACTCAATTTCTCATCACAACACCTTAACACACAATACACCAAAACTATACCACATCATCATATAGTGCATAAACTTAAATGCTTGGCACTTAGGCCCTTAAATGACAATAATCTTAACCACTGAATTTCCACATATATTTGCCTTCAACCTGCGAATACACACAACAAGGCTCCCATTGAAATAAAATGCTTCTTGTAATTCACCTTGATATTCTTAAACTATCTCTTTTTCCTCATTTGCTCCTTAGTCACAAGTTCACAATCATGATCATTGTTTCTCCTAGGTCATATATAACCCTTTCCTAATGTAAACTCTACACTAAACTCATCACATATCTAAATCCCATTCCCTTAAACAATAAAACACCTTAAGGTAAGTAATTTACCTTGTTCTTTTACAAGCTTTAAAAACTTTCTTCCTTAGGTTTTTCCTTGCTCAATCTCGGTCACCAATATATATATCTCCTTGCCAATGTTCTAACCAATATCCAATGACTCCAATGAGTACTAGATAATACATTAACCCTAAGGAACAAACCCTAGGTTAAAAATGTGCTTTAAGGTATTAAGGTGATTGTTTTACCTTGGTTTCTCAAGACAAGCTTGGATATGAAGCAAGAAGGACCTCCTCAATCCTTTGAAGAGTAGAAAACAAGCTAGAACAAGGCATTAAAATGAAGCCTCATGAGCATACATTTTCGGTCAAGAAGAAAAGTGATGGAAACCTAGATTTTCTTACACTTTCTTTACCTTAGGAGAATGGAGAAGCCAATGGAGTCTCCAAACTTGAATTTCCTCCTCTAATGGTGGTTTGGCTTGGCACCAAATCAAAGCTCTTGGGTTTTTGAAAAGATAGGAAGAGAGAGCTTGAGCTAACTAAGAAGAATATGTAATTTGTTTTGGTTTTGGAGCTAAAATGAGTAAGTTGTGTGCAAGAGAAGGTGGAGCTAGCATGGAGATGAGCTTCACGTTAATGGAGAAGGGAGAGAGCTTGAGAAAATCGTGGGAAACAAGAGAGAATGAAGAGGTGAGGAGAGAGGTGAGTAAATGAGATATTTATGTTAAAAGGGTGAATAGTACCTTTGCTTTATAACCCTTTATTTGCTTAATGACTCATAAAGGTGGTGACTCACCTTATAAGAAACCGGCCCCCATTTAATAATAAGGGTACTTAAGTCTTTGTTGACCAAATCTCTCACTTATATAGACTTATGTTATAAAGTAGCTTAATTAAGTTACTATTCACAAAACAAGGCACATTGTTGTGAAATTTTTGATTTCCCATTGATATAGACTTCCAAATGTGATACTATATAGTACACATGTTAATTAAAGAGTAATGATGGACATTTAGCCATTCAAAACTCATTTACAAGACAATTTTTCAAAAATGTGCTTTAAGACTCCTTAAAGCACATTTCGTGTTTTAACTTGTTTTCAAGCTTTGTTTTCTTTGGTAATTGGTTTAAAATGACCATTAGGATATTAATAAGGTCTTAAAACAATATTTGGGTACTCTCCCAAGTCTCTCCAAGTTTAGAGCACGTTTTTGCTTAATTTGCTCTTTTGGTGTTTCCTTATATTTTCTTTAGTTAAAATGGTTTCTTAATGTTTCTAAGGCATTATTTAGCCCCCTTATAACTTTATTTTTCATTTAAACACCATCTCTAAGTTTGGGGTATTTCAATCTACCCCCCTTAAAAGAACTTTGTCCCCAAAGTTCACATATGTGCTTAACCATTCACGGTACTCAATTCTCTTAATCTTAACACCACATCTTATATTCACATTCACACATCTCAAGACTCAAAGGTCAATCTCAAATACAATACATAAGTATCATACATAACTCAACTTAACACCAAAGTGTAGCAACTTACACAAACTCACATCTTAAACAACCAAACAAACAACAAACATGATCGTTTCCTAACTCAAAAGCGAGGAAGCTCTACCCCCCCCCCCCCTTAAAAAGGGGTACGCCCCGTACCCTATACAGACGATCTAGTCAGTAAACAAAGAAGGGTACTTCGCCCTCATCGTATCCTCTAATTCCCACGTGGCCTCTTCGACATCCTGGTTAGACCAGAGAACCTTCACCAGTTGCACTGATTTGTGGCGAGTGTCCCTAGTCTTACTGTCCAAGATTCTCTGAGGAGTCTCCACGGATCTCATATTTGGTTCTAAAGTCAACCTATCAGGTTCTAACACATGGGAGGGGTGGTGCATGTATTTCTTTAGCTGTGAAACATGAAAAACATCATGCACTTTACCCAGCTCAGCAGGTAAATTCAACCTGTAAGCAACCGGGCCCACCCGCTCCGTAATCTCATAAGGACCAACAAACTTTGGGCTTAATTTGCCCTTCTGCCCAAACCTGAATACACCCTTCATCGGTGAAACTCACAGAAATACCCGGTCGCCCACTGTGAACTCCAGGTCCCGTCATCGAACATCAGCATACGACTTCTACTATCTTGAGCAGCCTTCATGTTCTCCCTGATTTGCTGAACTTCAGCCTTAACTTGCTCTAAGTACTCTGGTCCTATAATGATCGTCTCACTCGACTCATCCCAACAGAGTGGTGTACGACATGGTCTACCATTAACAATATACCGTACAGAGCTTGAAAGGTGCCATCCTGATCGAAGTGTGATAGCTGTTATTGTATGAAAACTCGATCAGATGCAATTTGTCAATCCAACTGCCCTGGAAGTCTAAGGCACATGCTCTCAGCATGTCCTCGAGTGTCTGGATAGTACGCTCAGTCTGACCATCTGTCTGAGGATGGAACGCGGTACTCAGCTTAAGTTCTGTACCCAACGCTTCCCTGGTAGCTCTCCAGTACCTCGAAAGGAATCTGGTATCTCTATCTGACACTATGGTCTTCGGTATCCCGTGATGTCTCATGATTTCTTTCTCAAATAACTCAGCTAATTTGGTCACCTTCCAAGTATCCTTCATCGGTATGAATCGGGCTACTTTGGTAAGGCGATCCACCACCACCCATATCATGTTGAGACCTCCCCTAGCAGGTGGAAGCCCAACTACAAAGTCCATGGAGATATCATGGAATTCCACTCCGGAACTGGCATCGACTGTACCATTCCGCCCGGTCGTCGGTGCTCAAATTTCACCTTCTGGCATGTGAGACACCTCAAGACGAACTCGGTAACATCTGTCTTCATTCCCGACCACCAGAAGTATCTCTTCATGTCTTTATACATTTTAGAGGCTCCCGGATGGATGGAAACTGAAGAACAGTGTGATTCTCTAAGTATACGGTCTTTCAGATCCGTGTTGCCCCGTGGTATGCATAACCGGCCCTTAAGTCTGATCAGATCATCATCATGAAGTCTGAAGTCGTATTTCTGACTCTCAAAGGTACCATCTGTCAGCTTCTGTCTGACCTCTCTCATGTACTCATCTGTCCTCTGAGCCTCTCGCACCTCATCAACCAAGCTGGAGAAAGAAACTAGCGAATGGAGTGAGTGTGCTCGACGGCTCAGGGCGTCTGCTACAACATTGGCCTTCCCCTCTTTGTATTGGAGGTCAATGTCATAGTCTTTCAGAAACTCTAACCATCTCTCTGTCGAAGATTCAACTCCTTCTGAGTGAATATGTATATCAAACTCTTATGATCGGTGTAGATCGTCACACTAACCCCATATAAGTAGTGGCGCCATATTTTCAAAGCGAAGACTACAGCTCCCAGCTCTAAATCATGTGTGGGGTAGTTCTCCTCATGTTTCTTCAACTGGCGTGAGGCATATGCCACCACCTTGCCATGTTGCATGAGCACGCAACCCAGCCCTCTGCCGGATGCATCACAATAAACCTCAAAGCCCTCTGTACCGTCTGGAATGGTCAGAACCGGTGCAGTGGTCAGTGAGTCCTTCAAGCTCTGAAATGATCTCTCACAGTCAACTGTCCATAAGAATGGTGCATCCTTCTTCATCAGACTGGTCATCGGTTTCGCGACCTTGCTGAAATCCCTGACAAACCTCCTGTAGTAACCTGCCAGACCGAGAAAGCTCCGAATGTCGGTAACAGTCTTCGGCCTTGGCCAAGTACGTACGGCATCAATCTTTGCTGGATCCACTGAGATACCAGCATTTGAGATGACATGACCCAGGAAAGAGACCTGGTCAAGCCAAAACTCACATTTGGAGAACTTAGCATATAGCTGGTTCTCCCTCAATATTTCCAATACTCTCCTCAGATGTTCCTCATGTTCAACCTTAGATTTCGAGTATATCAAGATGTCATCAATAAACACCACAACCGACTTGTCCAGCTGCTCCCGGAACAAGCGGTTCATCAGATCCATAAACTTCGCCGGTGCGTTCGACAATCCGAACGGCATCACTGTAAACTCATAGTGGCCGTATCGTGTCCGGAATGCCGTCTTCTCAATGTCTCCCTCCTTAATGGCTATCTGATGATACCCCGATCTGAGATCAATCTTGGAGAACACAGATGCTCCCTTCAACTGATCGAACAGATCGTCGATGCGGGGTAGTGGGTACTTATTCTTCACTGTCACTGCATTCAGCTCTCTGTAGTCGATGCAGAGGCGGAGACTACCATCCTTCTTCTTCACGAAGAGGACTGGCGCTCCCCATGGTGAGACACTTGGTCTTATAAATCCCTTATCTAACAAATCTTTCAATTGTTCCTTTAACTCAGTCATTTCTGCCGGAGCCATACGGTATGGTGCCTTGGCTATCGGTCCGGTACCAGGTAGCAGCTCGATGGTGAACTCTACCTCCCGAGTGGGTGGCATGCCGGGCAGTTCCCGTGGAAATAAGTCGGGGAACTCCGACACTACCGGTAAGTCGGGGTCGAACTCAGGGTCTCTCTCTATGTCCTGTACATAGCAGAGGTACACTTCTTCCTTTCTCCTCAATTCCTTATACATTGCCATGGCGGTGATGATCTTAGTCGAAGGCTCTCTGGGCCTCTGGCGGTATGATATTGTTACCCCAGACGGACTCCTGAGCAGCAATCTATGCTCGGCGCAGAGGATACGTCCCTTGTGCCGCTCCAACCAGTTCATCCCGAAGATAACATCAAATCCCAGCTCACTGAACTCAATAAAACTGACTGGAAAGTCTTCTCCCTTAATTCTGACAGTGGCTCCTCGGTAGTAACGAGTGCAACGAACCTTCTCCTTAGACGGGAGCGTAACCGTGAAGTCGGGTAGCTCATCAGCGTCTAGCCCCAACCTGCTCGCGAATGATGCCGAGACAAAGGTATGCGAGGCCCCTGAGTCGAAGAGAACTGATGCCTCAATCCCATTAATCGAAAGGTGCCGGTGAGGATAGTACCGCTGGCGTCGGCCTGTGCCTCTGTAAGTATGCTTAACGCACCTTCCGTACCGAGTCCATAACCTAATTGTGTTCACAAGCTTCATGAGTATTGATGGTATAACAGAGTCGTAACAATTTATGAACAACACTGTTATTTTATTCATAACCATCCTGTTTACAACATGAGCTTTAATCTTACATCTCATTCCTCATCTCATTCTAACGTTACATGGCTAATATTGTCTAAAGGTTAGGTTTAATCTCCCAGGTCTCATGTGTGTCGCATTGATTACTGCTGACGGTGCTGTATTCAGCTTGATTCTCTTAATCCCATGGTATAACACCTTGATTCTCCTCCCATAATTAATACATCTCCTGACTCAAGTACCAACTTATTCGCACGGTCCGCACGCTTCTGCTCGCCGTATAAAAACTCTGCATCATCCCCAATGGACCAAGACACTACGGGTATCCCTCTTTCGAGAGACTCCGTTGTCTCGTCCTTATCCTGATGTAGTCCAAGTCGCCCATCCTTCTCGTAGAAGTTTACAATGCAAATGTCTGCCTGAATGTCTGGAATCGGTTCAGCTTCCAACTGCTGAGCGATTTCCACGACTTGTGTAATAACTGGATGGAACTCTTCGGGTATTTCTGGTGGTGAGACTCCATCTTGCATCCTCGTGGTTTGGTAGTTCTTGGCGTACGGATTCCAATCCTTGCCCAAGCTCATCATCTTTAATTTCATCCTTGCTCCCCCTGGGTACTCCGGTGTGTAAAAACCTCCCGGTCCCATTCCTAGTTGATTGCATCTTCTGATGATGGCTATTTGTGCTTCGGGTGTCAGGTATCCCCTTAATAAAATCATACCTGGGCGGATAACCTGACATTGTTTGGTTGGAAAGTCTATGGGTTCGATGTCGGTGTGCTCCGGGTTAGGTGTAGATGGTATTGGGTAGCAGATGTTGAATCTTCCTAAAGTGGTAGTAGGTTATGTCTCACTTAAGTTCTAGTCTCATCTTATTCTTACTTAACTCACTTATTCACCAAATATGCATGATAATGCGGTAAGCAGGTAGTTTTATTACTAAATGGTTATAGCGGTACCTGGCCTCGATGAGGGTTCAGGCTCATCGTCCCGGTCCACCATGTGTAGTGTGGGTCCCAACTTCTGGGTCACCCTTGGGTTCTTGTCTGCCGCCTGCTGCACCTTCCTCTGACCGTCAGATCCAGCTCCCTGATCGGTCTTGCCCTTGCCCCTGGTGTCGGGCCTATAGGCTCTGCTAGCAGGGTTCCGGTAACACTCATATGCCCGGTGTCCATACACTCCACAAAAGTTGCACTCCACCTTATTCCCCTTACAATCGAGCCCAGGGTGGTCCTTGTGACACCACCTACAGATGTAGCGTCGCTGGTAGCCACCACCGGCTCCCTTCTCAGTCTCAGATCCTGATGATTCATAATATTAGTACTCATTTCTCAAACGGTCACTAAGTTGTTTCTTAACTCATTCAATACCAATCCCTTACCCTTTGGCGCCCTAGAGCGCAGGGGTGTAGCTGCATAAGCATATGTCAACTTCAATGGCTCTTCCGGAGCCTTCTCCTTCTCCTCCTTCCCTTTAGGGTTCTGACTTTTCTGGGCCTGAGGCTGGTACTTCTGTTTCTTGTACCCTCCTTGCCCTTGACTCTCCGAGCTCTTACCAGCACTCTTCCTCTTGCATTCTCCTCGTCCCTCAGCTGGACGGTTATCTCAACCTTAGCACCGGCATGATAGCACTCCTGCTTTCCACAGTATTAGTCACTCTTATTTCTTCCATAATCTAAATCTTACTCATTACTTACTCAAATCTCAATCATTCTTATTACCTGCAAGGTAGTGTAACTCGTCGGCCCCATGCCGTAGCGGAGTCGATGGCTAAGCCCGCCATAGAAGCGGTCCACCAGGATCTGGTCAGAATATCCAAGACCTGGCAGAAGACGGAGCAAGGCGGTGAACTCTGAGTAATACTCGTCCACCGCCATCTTGTCGTCTGCTTAAGCGCATCCAACTGCAAGCGCTTCTTTGTCTGGACATGGGCGGGGTAGTACTTTGCTCGTAGCAAGGCGGTGTACTGCTCCCAGCCGAACTCTGGATTGGCCACACGCTCGGCCCTCACCAGCTTCCACCAATCGCCTACCGCCCCCTTCAGATAGAAAGCAGCCAGACGCACCTTGATCCCAGCAGGGACATCAAGGGTCTCGAAGGCGGTCTCCAGCTCGGAGATGTACGCCTCAAGCTTGGCGGGATCGGTCTCCCCCTTGAAGTGTGCGGGTCAAAGATCTGCAAGACTCTTCACCCAATTTGGTTCCCTGGGTTGTGGCGGTGGAGGTGGTGCACCCACACCAGGCTGATAGCCCATGTGCCCTAATGCGGCAGCCACGATCTCGGCGATCGTCTGCCCCTCCGGTATTCCTAAAACATCCTCCCCTTGGCCGCGACCTCGGCTTCCTCTAGGACGTCCTGCCATCTGAACAAGCATAACTCACATTAGATTCGTATCCACCACTGTTTCGGTTAACGAATTTATAACGTCCGTAGACGGTAAAGACGATCCACACTTATTAGTGGTCATCTGACTCTACTCACTCTAACTTCTCACACCCTTAACCCATCACTTATTCCTTAACTTATATCCTAACTCGGTGGTTACTCATGTCCGGTATTTCTTGATCAGAGCGTAACTACGCTCTGATACCACTTTTTGTAACACCCCATCCAAGCCAATCGTGGTTATCGCAAAACTGAACACTTAATCGAATACTCGCGCAGCGGAAATAATAAACCTGGACCTTGCCACGGTCTGATCGTTAGAATATACCGGCCTTACAATTACAACACTTATCCAAAATACATAATCAACCCAAAACATCACCATCCATAATACCGACAACCAACCGAGTACAAGTAACTAAGTCATAACCACAACCTTACATCAGTTTAAATTTAAACAGACGGGTGCACAGGCGCAACCCGAACTCAAAATAAACATCCCATCCTAAGTCTAACCGCTCCTACTCTCGTAGTGCGTCCTCATGGGTCTCTTACCTGCAAGTGTAAAACAGCCCCCAAAGGGGGTCAGCACGAATGCTGGTACACCCTCTCATGGCCCCCAAGCTAACGGGGCTACGACGACTAATTGTCGATAGCATGGAAATTGATTACATACACAAGCATGATATGAAGTGCAATAACAATAACCACAGATGAACATATATAGTTCACAAACAATGAACGACTCAAGCGTTCCCTTATCAAGTGGGTTAATAACCCCCTCCTTAGTCCTCATTTCCTTAGACTCAGTTCCTTACCTTACCTTAATCTTAATCTCAACTTATTCTCAGTATACAAACCGTTCCTGGAAGGGAATGGTTGTAGCTTAATTCAAACCTGGGATTTAGGTGATCCCACCGCACCATCTTAATGCCACCTACCCTGGACGGGAATCCAGCGCAGCTGAGCCGGCAACCGGCCCTAGGCTACAAGTCCGGAGACAAGTCCTTAAGCGGAGGGCGGATCTGATTCAGATACCGTCCCCCTTTTTCCTTAGCATGCATGACCGGAGATCGGTCCCGGGTTTCCTCACTCAAGTTCCAGTTAGTAGAAATCTTAATCACCAGGTGCTAGCTAAGCCTTAACGGGCATTAACCAACAACCACCAAACTTAACTCTTATTCTTAACTCAGTAAGTACTAAACTTGGTTAGTAACAATCTCAAGTCTCGCGGGTTAGTGTAAAGATAACACATAAACAACGAGAACAAATATAACCGGTTGCATGCTTTATCTTGTTTAGTCATAGCAATTAAACAGATAGCACACAAGCCGAGGGACACCTCGTTAGCAAGCAGGTCACAAGAAAGATTGTACCGTTCACCGTCGATCGTCGTTTGTTTTATCTTCTCCGGGGTCCCAATTCACAAACCTAAAACATTGGTTCATTTTTAGACCATTAGTTATTTGAACCTTACTTATCTCACTTAATTCCTAAGATCCCCTTTGAAATACCTTCTTAAGTCTTTGCCACTTAACTTACAAACTTAACTTTAAACATTAAGGTTCTTACTTATCTTAACTTGATTCCTTAAGTTCTTAGGGTCTAATCATACCACCCTACCAAGAGTATACCTTATTACCAATTACCATCTTAGATCCAAAATTTCTTTTTTTTTTTAGGCTCGACCGAACTTCCGACCGACCTTACCCAAGGTCGTCCATTCCAGAACATATTACCGCTTGAAAATTCTACCCCGACCGACCTTGCAAGTCCGGTCCCCAAGGTCGGTCCATTCCCGAGAGTTTCCCCAAGGGAAATTTAAGCTCGACCGAACTTGCCAAGTCCGGTCCCATGTTCGGTCGATTCCAGAGACTTAATTCCTTCACAAAATACAAGCCCGACCGAACTTGTAAGTCCGGTCCCCAAGTTCGGTCGGTTCCAGAAACTTTCTCCGGCAGTGTAAACTGAGCTCGACCGACCTTGCAGGTCCGGTCCCTAAGGTCGGTCGGCTCCAGAACCTTGTTTCTAAATTCTCTTTTAACTCCAAACTTCTCCTCATATATCCTAATATGTTATAACCTCATTTGGGCACCTCAAATACACCTTAAGCCAACCACTAAACACTTTAAATCCCTCACCAACACCCACTTTAATCATTATACATTTTTCCTTGTAACCATGCCAATACTTGTAACATTTTCCACTAGGTTTCTAGGTGGTGGTTCATACCTAATGTAACCACTATGCCAAATGTTTCCCCACCACTATAACATCTCCCAAGCATCTTTCACCATCTAAAACTCTTTTATGCATTTACTTAAAGTTCCTTCACAAGCTTAAGCTTCCATCCATCAACACCTTATTTCCTTCCTAGTTGTTTACCAACATTTGCCTAAGTCCTAAATACTCAAATACACTCTCTTGATTCCTAAATCCTTCATAGTAATGTCTAAGCCACTATAAGTCATTAAAACACTTTATCTCACCCCTTTTTCATCAAGACAACCTCTAAACTCCCTAGTACATCCTTAGTCATTAAATTCCCTTAGAACTTCTTAAACACTTAAGTTCTCCTTTAAATTTTGCCATGGGTTCTCTAGTATATAGCACATCCTAACACTTGGTTTTTCTCCATCAAACAACCAATATCACTCAAATTCTCATCACAACACCTTAACACACAATTTACACCAAAACTATACCACATCATCATATAGTGCATAAACTTAAATGCTTGGCACTTAGGCCCTTAAATGACAATAATCTTAACCACTGAATTTCCACATATATTTGCCTTCAACCTGCGAATACACACAACAAGGCTCCCATTGAAATAAAATGCTTCTTGTAATTCACCTTGATATTCTTAAACTATCTCTTTTTCCTCATTTGCTCCTTAGTCACAAGTTCACAATCATGATCATTGTTTCTCCTAGGTCATATATAACCCTTTCCTAATGTAAACTCTACACTAAACTCATCACATATCTAAATCCCATTCCCTTAAACAATAAAACACCTTAAGGTAAGTAATTTACCTTGTTCTTTTACAAGCTTTAAAAACTTTCTTCCTTAGGTTTTTCCTTGCTCAATCTCGGTCACCAATATATATCTCCTTGCCAATGTTCTAACCAATATCCAATGACTCCAATGAGTACTAGATAATACATTAACCCTAAGGAACAAACCCTAGGTTAAAAATGTGCTTTAAGGTATTAAGGTGATTGTTTTACCTTGGTTTCTCAAGACAAGCTTGGATATGAAGCAAGAAGGACCTCCTCAATCCTTTGAAGAGTAGAAAACAAGCTAGAACAAGGCATTAAAATGAAGCCTCATGAGCATACATTTTCGGTCAAAGAAGAAAATGATGGAAACCTAGATTTTCTTACACTTTCTTTACCTTAGGAATGGAGAAGCCAATGGAGTCTCCAAACTTGAATTTCCTCCTCTAATGGTGGTTTGGCTTGGCACCAAATCAAAGCTCTTGGAGTTTTGAAAAGATAGGAAGAGAGAGCTTGGGCTAACTAAGAAGAATATGTAATTTGTTTTGGTTTTGGAGCTAAAATGAGTAAGTTGTGTGCAAGAGAAGGTGGAGCTAGCATGGAGATGAGCTTCACGTTAATGGAGAAGGGAGAGAGCTTGAGAAAATCGTGGGAAACAAGAGAGAATGAAGAGGTGAGGAGAGAGGTGAGTAAATGAGATATTTATGTTAAAAGGGTGAAGAGTACCTTTGCTTTATAACCCTTTATTTGCTTAATGACTCATAAAGGTGGTGACTCACCTTATAAGAAACCGGCCCCCATTTAATAATAAGGGTACTTAAGTCTTTGTTGACCAAATCTCTCACTTATATAGACTTATGTTATAAACTAGCTTAATTAAGTTACTATTCACAAAACAAGGCACATTGTTGTGAAATTTTTGATTTCCCATTGATATAGACTTCCAAATGTGATACTATATAGTACACATGTTAATTAAAGAGTAATGATGGACATTTAGCCATTCAAAACTCATTTACAAGACAATTTTTCAAAAATGTGCTTTAAGACTCCTTAAAGCACATTTCGTGTTTTAACTTGTTTTCAAGCTTGGTTTTCTTTGGTAATTGGTTTAAAATGACCATTAGGATATTACTAAGGTCTTAAAACAATATTTGGGTACTCTCCCAAGTCTCTCCAAGTTTAGAGCACGTTTTTGCTTAAACTACTCTTTTGGTGTTTCCTTATATTTTCTTTAGTTAAAATGGTTTCTTAATGTTTCTAAGGCATTATTTAGCCCCCTTATAACTTAGTTTTTCATTTAAACACCATCTCTAAGTTTGGGGTATTTCACCAAGAGAGGTTAGAAAATGCACAAGTGTGCATTAGTACAAAATGAGAATTGAAAATTTGTGAATTTGAGCAAGAGTTTGAGTGAGGATTAAACCTGAGTTTTAAAGAGATTTAGAGCATGTTTTAAGGTGATTAAACATGTAGAAAACTTGTGGAGGGATTAAGGAAAGTTTAAGTGTGGATCAAGGATTGAATTGGGGTTGAAAAATAATGTATGTTGCAGGTTTTAGCAGGGTCCGGGACCTAGTCCTTGGACAAAGTCCCGGACCACACCTAAATTAAGGCCGAGAGTGCAAGTCCTGCTTTGGTCCAGGACTATACTCTAGGACAAGGTCCCGGACCATGTGTTGTTTTTCACCCGAGAGTTAGCTAATGAATTGGTCCGGGACTTAGGGTAAGGACCAAGTCCCGGACCACCCCCAGAATCCTACAGAGAGTGTTTTTAAGGGTTTAAATGATGGGGGTTTGAATGTTAATGATGTTATATGATGTTTAGGCCTTGTTTGGTGACATGTAAAGGCCCTAAGAAGTGTGAGAAAGTGTTAAAAGTGAGTGAGAAGTGAGAACTCAAACTAACAAGAGTAAAACCGAGATAACGGGATAACAGGGTAAGTACTGGAGTAGCATTTAACTATGTACCATATGAGTTTAGTATTAATAATAATGTTTGAAACATTATCAGAGGATCGTGTGAGAACCGAGCATGGTGAGATGACACGGTAAAAGTAAAAACCCCGGTGAAAGGTATGATTTTCTCATGCCCCGTATGCTAACCGAGTTACTCTGATTTGTGTGTTTGTGTGCCGGTTTAATCAAGATTAAAGCATGAAAATAATCCCTTGTTTGATTATGTATGCCTTGTTGTATGTTGTATGAGCTAACATACTTGTATGCCGGTGTGGTCTAACCTAGTGCGTAGACCGACTCATAGTAAGTATTGATTGACTAGAAACCCGTAGATCGGGTAGTCTCATAAACAATGGAAATATGCAAACACACACAAGCTATCGATTAAAGTATAACGATAACGCAAACATATGAACTCCCTAGAATGTGAGGAGATGAACGGGTTGAGTAAATACCCGATAACGGTTAGAAAACCATATTGAAACAATCCACGAAATAAATAAGAGTGGAGGGATAAATGAACTTCCATCGAGAGGATTGAAGTTAGTCCAACGATGTAAACTTATAAGAAAGGTAAAAGAGACCTAAGGGACTATGTAACTCCCTTGAGACATGGTCGACCTCCTATATGAGGATTTTACCCGGTATAAGAAAATAACCGTAAGTGTAAGTATTTGAAATGTATGGGTAACCCTTGAAACTATGATTACCCGAACTTAAGTAATGTTCCCTAATTGTTAGGAACATCGAGAGAGATGCTCCTAGACTAATATGCCTAAATATATTATAACTCCGAGAAAGAAGTGTATGGGAAAGTGGGGAGTCCGAGAGTAGTCGGACCCATGTGAAAGTAGTAGGAACTAAGAGAGAGTTCCGGGGGCTAGTTGAACTATGCTCGAGAGCCATGAGTTTTGGCTTAAGTATGTATTAAGAGAAACAAGCGAGAAGAGCGTAGGAGACCTGTAGTGTCTCGAGAACTACGTGAGCTTGAGTATAAGCAACCCAAGAGTGTGGGTGAGATAAAGAGTAATAACCTAAGAGTGTGGGTGAGTATAAGAATGAGTAACCCGAGTGAGAATAAGAGTATGTAACCCGAGAGAATGGGTGAGAATAAGTTTAAGTAACCTGAGTGTATGGGTGAGTTATTGAACAATTAACCAAGGCATAGTGAGGTATAACCCTCAAGGCCTAAGAGTAAATTAACACAACTAACAACCCTGTTATGTTAGTTAAGGATTGAATTCCACGGTTGAATGTGAACCCTTGTGTAGTGTACATATGTAATGTATTGCTATGCTTCATGTTGATTGAATTAAAATGAATCTCCATGCTCTCGACCCAAAGTAGTCGGCGTACCGCGGTTAGCACGCGGTATATGCGAATTTCATATGTAGCTTTAAGATGAGCCCCTAGGGGCATCATTTTTATTCGCAGGTACACCAGAGACGAGACCGTTTGAGTGTAGGATGGGGTCGGTGGTTAGCATGGGTAGTTAGATTTAATTACTTATGTATTGAAAGAGGTGTAAGACCGAATATGTTGTCGGCATCCATATATTGTAGACTCGGTATAGTAAAGAAATGATTTGAGTAAAGTATTTGTATTGTGTATTCGGTTGTTCCAGTCCATCAGACCGTTACTGTATGTGAGATAAGCCTGGTTAGCCATATGGGTGGCTAACGGTGTTGTACCACCCTCTGTTGTATTAGAGTCCGCTGCGAGTTTTATGGTAAATTATGACTGTTTGAGAGGTAATGACGAGTTTAGCAGTTGGGGTGTTACACGACTGCTTGGTGAGGCCCTTTCCTCCACGGGAGCATCGCTCCTCTGTTGGTACTATAGCGTGATCCGATGTTTAAATGTCTTCGTCACTTTATCAATGACGGGTGATTGGAGGGGAATTAGGTCCCAAAGAACATTGTGAAACGTTGTTGGATTCACTTAAAGAACCTTTAGACATGATGGTCGATCTTATCCTTTCAGTTCATACATAAACGTGAATCGTGTTATGGTTCTCGACGGTCAACGAATGTTTGGCTTAATGGTTGCAACCAAGGATTGACCCAGTAAAGTGTTTGTGGTAGGTTCTTGCCCCTGCCGTAGCTGGTAAAATTCGATACCGTGGGAATTGTGGTGAGCCCTCGGACTCCAGGTGTAATTCTGTGTTTGGTGGGTTCAACCATCTTTGAGTGGTTGACAATTATCATTGGTGAAAACCTATTGGTAGTGTGTGTCGAACAACTTGGTTATTGCGGTCTGGACCCGCCATTGAGATGTGTTAATCCGTGTTGAGTTAAAGATTCTCATGGCGATGTGCACAGTCCTACAATAGGCTGATGGGTTAACCTTTAATATGAGGTACACTGAGTTCTGATCCAAGCTCACAAAGATCGAATCTGAGGGCATACACGCTTTTAGAAGAAAGAATCGGTCCCCCTGACTAAATTATGGCAATTTGGGGTTGCAGAGTTCCTTGAGATTTTGGTTTGTTCAAGTTGAATAGACTTGTGGTAGTGAAATCCTGATAAGCCAAAGACTTGTATGTTTCCATACCTCAATCGGTGTTGTCACTTCACCAAGCAGAGCCTTTTATGTTGGCATGCTGCTAGAGTGTGTGGGTGGACTTGACGTTATACGACGTCGTGTTTTGTTATAGGTTGTTAGGCCGATAACAAGGTCATGTTGACGACAAGACCATTGGCTACACCGTAGTTAGGTTTCTTGTGGCAATGACCCGAGTCCCCCGAACTCCATGGGTCAGTTTAAAAGGGAACCTAGTAAAGAAGGTGATACTAAGAAATGATGTTCTTTTGGAATGGAGCTAGTGTGAACCTTAGGTATACAATGGGGCTTTAATTGGTCCTTTTGTCAAGGAATGAGCATTTAAGCTCATGGAAAAGTGGCCTATTGCAAACTCTTTTGCGGAAGGGTGCATACGTGGTTCTTAGTAAAATTGGGTGTCTCTTTTGTTTC
Source organism: Limonium bicolor (assembly GCA_023374045.1). Lineage (NCBI taxonomy): Eukaryota > Viridiplantae > Streptophyta > Magnoliopsida > Caryophyllales > Plumbaginaceae > Limonium > Limonium bicolor. Next base: position 315,146,279 of record CM041779.1, read on the forward strand.
CTTCTAGCGAAGAGTGGCCTTTTGAACCCTTTCAGTGAATCAGATGTGATACGAGATCTGAGGTGCGAAGGGATGCAACCCACATGTTCCACGAAACTCTCGGAATTCCATAAAAGTTGGGGATCGTCCTGTTAATGGTAAACAACCAGTGCTCCTGCTAAGGAGGCACATTATATGGGATCCCATAACAACTTTACGCTTACCCCTTTGTGTTAAAGAGATGTTATGTTAGAATGTGATTCAAGGGTTATCATAAGTCATCGACTGTGCTTCATACACTTTAAATGTTTGAGCTCAAGGTAGCCTCCCAAAATCTGGTGTCGAGAATGTTGTCGCCGTACTAAGTGTAGAAGGAGGTGATTGGCCTAGTTCTCTTGCCGGTTTGCTCGTACTGTGGAATTTGGTCCACTCGATTCCGTATTTTTTGTGTGAAAGTATTTGCTCGCTGCGGTGACCTAGAGCAGAAGTAGCGATGTCATCCAAGTCCAGAATCCCTTTGGCTCAACATAATGTTAAGTCAAGATCCTTTAGTTTTGATGATAGCAAACCTTGTATTGTATATTTAACATGTTTGTTAAGCTTTGATATTCAGATAGACAGGAAAAGGTGGCTTCGCATGCAAGGTAGCAAGCGCACTCAAATTCATGACATATGCCCAACCGGTCGGGCATCTATCTAGGAGAGCTCACGATAGAACTTCTAGCACATACAAGAAGTCAGGCATCATACGACTATATCTCTTATGCTTCATAAGTAAGTTAAAGACAAAACACTACAAGAAGATTGACATATCCATTCAGACTCACACATCCTCATATTCAACTAGCACACGACAAGAATATAACTCATTAATGTGTAAAAGGACAAGATTAGTAAAGGGCTACTTATCAGAACGATTACATAGCCATAATGAAGTCTAAAGGACCATTTATGAGCATTAATGAGCCAAACAAGATCAGACAAGTTGATTACACAAGTTGTGCTCGACCAATCGAGAGAGCTGCCGCCGACGTGTTCAATCACAAGGCGACACGTGTTCTGAAAACTCCAGATCAAGTTGAAGTCTCATGACAATTCTAGTGTGGTTGTTATATGAAAGGTCAAAACTGTAATTGATTCTCTTGAGTCTAGGACTATATAAGTCGGTAGTTACATCTTAACTAACCGTATATATACTTGCATTTATGTCATATGTAAGCAAGTCTGTACAGGAGAGAAAAAGAGAGAGATTATCTGAATAAGTGTGAATCAGACTTAAGTGTGTGTAAAGGCTAGAGAGTTGGTGAGCTGGTTAGGACTGGAGTTATGTGACAACACTTTGTAGTTGGTAGACTGATCAGTCGGAGAGCGGTTGGGGAACCGTAGGCCGGCTGTCAGGAGAGGGTAAAGAACTTTGGGATAAAGTCTTAAACTGTCCCGGAGTCCATGTGTGGGGCGAGGGAGATTGAGTGAATATCTGTGTGTAAATTCTCAATCGAAATGGAGTTTCTAGTTTAAGTTTATCTCTTGTCTTTCCTTAACCATCAAAGTTTATATGAGTCACGATACGTCCACGATCAATCGGGGACGCATCAGAAGTGCTAGCTAGTTTCAATTGGTATCAGAGCACGTCTCTTCTAGAAAGCTAACTGCTTTGGAAGACAATCAAAATGTCTCATGTAAGCCTACTAGCGCCAGAAGAAGGTTCTGCACCAAATCAACCACCACTTTTCAATGGAGATAACTACACTCACTAGAAGAATAAAATGGAGTTTCACATCAAGTCTGATGATCCAAGGATGTGGAGGGTTATATCATACGGTGAATACACCTTCCGAGATACTCAAGGACAAGACATATCAGTTGACAGCATGATGGATGATCAAATCAAGAAGTTGGTATTCAATGCTGACCCGTATGGATTCTACACTATGCACTTCTACCTGAGCAATATTCCAAATAGCCTCAGCTAAAACATCTCAAGAGATTTGAAAAACTCTTGATTTCACATATGAAGGGAATGATGAGATCAAAAAGACTCGCATTGAGTTGCTGCTCACTCATTGGGAGTTATTCAAGAAGGAAGAAAAGGAGAGCATTTCTGAAATGCATCAAAGGTTCACCAAGCTGATCAACGCAATGTTGGTACTTGGAAGAACTATTTTAAACGAGGATTAAATTCAGAAGTTCCTTAGATCTCTTCCTGCCTCCTTTGACAACAAGGTCAATGCCATGCAAGAAGTCCATGATCCATCTAAGATGTCTTTGGCAGACATGTTAGGTTCCCTAATGGCGTTTGAGTTAAAACTACAACAACGAAACTCAGAAAGCTCAACAAGAGAAAAGGGAAAAGGCATAGCCCTTCAGGTAGCTGAAGACTCCGAGACAGAAGAAGACAATGATGAGATGGTCCTTTATGCTAAAAGGTACTTTTGGAAGTTCATAAGAAATAACATGAGGAAAGGAAGAGAGCTCAAGGAGACTGACGATCATCGTAAAAAGAACAATGACAAGTGTTTCGGGTGCTCAAAACGTGGGAATCACATGAAAGACTGTCCTCAACAATCCCGAGAGGACAACGACAAGGTCAGGAAACCTGCCCGAAGATCGTTCAACAAAGGGCCAAGGAAAGAAGCGTTTGTTGCTGCATGGGGAGACTCAACGCTAAGCGACAACAATCAAACCTCAGATAGTGATCTCTCGGAGGATGAGAAGGCTCACCTATGCCTTGAGGAAGTTTGCTTGATGGCGCATGTCAAGGACCCGTCAGAATCAGAAGAAGAAGATCAAAACAAGGTAAACTACTCTAAACTTAGAAAGAAAATTCTAAAGGCTGAACTTCCAGGACTTGAAAGTTTTCCCTTATACTAGTGATCAACTAGAGGTTTTGGAAAATGAAAACAAGGAACTCGTGGAGGAAAATGAGAAATTGGAGAAAAACTTATGAAGGCACTCATGAAATTGCAAATGACTATAGTGAAATTGTTTCCGTTCATGAAAAGATGAAACTAGGAAAACAACCTGAAATAAATGAGTTGATTACGGCCCATAACGAACAAGAAAAGGAACTAGCATTAATCAAAGAAAAACATGCAACGCTAAAAGCTATTCCTAGGACACCCATGTGGATAAACAAAAGAAAGGTCGGGTATCAGTCAGGGACCAGTCGTAGAGGTGTCTACCATATATGTAGACAACCTGGTCATTATGAAGCCAAATATAGAACACGATTCATAAGGCATTGGCAACTCTAATATAGGACTAAAATGGGTAGTCAAAAATGATTCTAGACAATGATTGATGGTGGAAATGGGTCCAACCTTTCTCTGGACCCTAACCCCACACCGCTAACTTGTTAAGTGCAGAATCGAGTGGGAATGGACCCTTGCTGATACATCGACATGGGTGCTCTAAACACATGACAGAGACAAATTGAAGTTCTTCTCACTCAACCAAGAAGCCAAGGAACCGTTTACTTTGGCGATAACAAGAAAGGAAAAATCATTGGTGTAGGTAAGGTTGGTTTTACCTTAGATTATGTCATTGATAATGTCAACTTAGTTAATGGTTTAAAATTCAATTTGCCTAGTGTATCTCAAATATGTGATAAAGGCAATTCAGTTCACTTCTATTCTACACATTGTAGCATAGTAATTTAGAACAATGGTAAAAAGTTGTTAAAGGAAAAAAGGTGGAAAAATGTCTATGTAACTAGTTTGGAGGATATTGACAGTCCAAACCTTCCATGCTTGACTGCTTCAATAGATGACTTTACGCTATGGCACAAAAGACTAAGGCATGTTAGCATTTCCTTGTTAAGAAAGCATGTCAAAAAACGGTTGGTAAGAGGTCTCCCTAAGATTAAAGAATCTAAGACCAATTTTTGTGATGCTTGAGTTAGAAGCAAACAAACTAAGATTCTTTCAAATCAAAGAACTTAGTAAGTACATCCAAGCCACTTGAATTACTTCACATGGACTTATGTGGGCCAATGAGAATCAAAAGTTTTGGAGAAAATTGGTATGTGTTTGTAATTGTTGATGACTACTCACGATTTGTTTGGACACTCTTCATTGCTTCCAAAGATGAAGTCTTTGAGAAATTTCAAGTCTTTGCAGGAAAAGTCCAAGTACAACTCAACCATAAGATTAAGGCGCTTAGGTCTGATCATGGGTCAAAATTTGAGAATCAACAATTCATGGATATGTGTAAACAACATGGAATCAATCACATATTTAGCACCAAGGACACCCCAACAAAATGAGGTAGTTGAACGTAAGAACAGAACATTACAAGAGGTATCCAGGGTCATGCTATTGGGGAGCAGTCTTCCTCAGGTCTTCTGGGCAGAAGCAGTGGCGACTGCATGCTACATCACAAATAGAACGCTAATACGACCTACTCAACAAAACACCCTATGAGCTAATCAAGGGAAGAAAACCAAACATAAGTCACTTCAGAATCTTTGGTTGTAAATGTTATGTCCACAACAATGAAAAGAATCCCCTAGGAAAGTTTGATGCTAGAAGCGACGTGGCCATCTTCCTTGGGTACTCTGAAAGGAGTCGAGCATACAAAGTCTACAAGAAAAGGACATTAAAGGTGGAGGAAAGTGTACATGTGGTCTTTGATGAGGCTGAAGTTCATAAGGTCAAAGAATCTGAAGGAAATGAAGAACTTAGATTTGATCTACCCGATCAAAATCACACAGATAAATCCAAAGATGAATCACCGACCAAGGAAAACTTGCCCGACAGGTCAGCGACAAGTCAACAACATGTCAATAAGAGAACAATGATGTCAAAGATCCTCTATCACCATGAACCATTCATCGAACTCGTACTCTGTACAAAGATCATCCGTTGGAGAACATCATATCAGACATCTCCAAGGGAATTAAACCAGAGCACAAACTCGAGATCTTCTAGCCTTCTCAACGACAGTTTCACCCATCGAACCCAAAAACATCAAAGAAGCTCTTCAAGACTCGGACTAGATTAAAGCAATGCAAGAAGAATTGAATCAGTTGAAAGATGCAAAGGCTAGCATCTTGTGCCTTGTCCTTCACATCAAGGAGTACTTGGTACAAAATGGGTCTTTAGAAACAAGCTAAATGAAAATGGGAGAAGTCGTTAGGAACAAAGCTCGTCTGGTAGCTCAAGGATATCGTCAACAAGAAGGAATATACTTCCAAAAAACTTTTGCTCCAGTAGCAAGGATGGAGTCCATCATATTACTAATTGCATTTGCTGCACACAAAGGAATCAAACTCTTGCAACTTGAAATCAAAATTGCCAAACTCAATGGGTATGTCAAAGAGGAAGTATATGTTGAACAACCTCCAGGTTTTAAGACACAAGAGGGAAAAGACATGGTACTCAAGCTTGACAAAGCTCTTTATGGGCTCAAACAAGCTCCAAGATCATGGTACGATCGTCTGTCTTCCTATCTTCTAGAAAACCAATTCAAGAGAGGTAAAGTAGATAAAACATTGTTTGTCTACAACAACAAAAAGGACTTCTTAATTGTGCAAGTATATGTTGATGATATAATCTTTGGAGCCTCTTATGAGAAATATTTCAAGAAATTTGAAGCATTGATGAAAAAGGAGTTTGAGATGAGTGATCTAGGGGGTTTAAAGTTCTTCCTAGGACTTCAACTCAAGCAAGACAACGATGAGACTATCATATCCCAATAAAAGTATATAAAGGATTTGTTGAAGAGATTTGGAATGGAGGCATGTAAACCTTTTGACACACCTATGGCAGTTGGCACAAAAATGGGCATCACGACTGGTGACTAACCGGTAAACCAGTGATCGTACAGGGAGATGATTGGTTCTCTACTCTATTTAACTGCTAGTATGCCAGGTTTCAAGCAGATCCAAGAGAAAGTCACCTCACAGCTGTGAAAAGAATCCTACGTTATCTCAAGAGGACCATGAACCTTGGCCTCTTCTATCCTAAGTTTACTAATTGTAACATTGTAGGATTTTCATATGTAGATTATGGAGGATCTATCACCGATAGAAAAAGCCCGTCAGAAACAGCATTCTTTGTTGGATCATGTTTGATCGCATGGGGATCAAAGAAACAACAAAGTGCTGCAATCTCAACTGCTGAATCTGAATACATAGCTATTGTAAGCTGCTGTGCTCAACTTTTGTGGCTAAAACAACAAATTGGTGATTATGGCGTCAAAACAGGTATGTTGCCAATTATGTGTGATAATACAAGTGCCATCTCTATTTCCAAAAATCTTGTGCATCATTCTCGTACCAAGCATATTGACATTAGACATCATTTTCTTAGAGATTGTTGTGAAAAAGAATTAGTTGGTTTAAAGTACATTTCTACCGAAGACTAACTAGCTGACATTTTTACTAAGCCTCTAAGTAGAGAAAAATTCAACAAGATTGTTCATGATCTTGGAATGATATTCATTAATCACGATTAGGTTGTCTTTTGATTCCCACGATCGGTCACCGACACGTGAGCAACACCTTTAACCTGGTCGTTCAGTAGTCAACGTACAATTGAATGCATGAAAAACATGTCAAATGACTACTTGAAACAGATATGTCAGCATTTCCACAAAAGTAAGGGTAGATTAGAGAGAGTGCAACGGATATAAACGGGAAAAACATAATGGGTCAATGAAAAACCGTCGCGACCGCTGCCCGTTATGAATAGTACCGTTGGGACATGTCAGCGAGAGGACGAAGAGCGGTCGCTGACCGTTACTTGATAACTATAAAAGGGCGATGAGATTCTTGCTCTCATCACCCTATTTGCCATCACTTTCTAAACTCTTCAAGCATTCAAGAAATTTCTCTTTTTCCTTACAAACACTCTAGAGAGCTCTTGCAAAAAATCTTTTGCCTCATAGCCACTATAAGAACTCTCGATCAAAAAGTCATCAAATTCCAGCAAACTCTTCAATCAAAAATGGCACCAAAATCTACTCTCGCTTAAAGAGTAAGGCCGTTCTCAAGGAAGCTTCATCAAAACAAGTGGCCGACATGCGGCCGACAGAATCTCTCAGAGCATCGCCGCCCCCTCGCCTGTCTAAGGAAGAGGAGGATCAACCTGTGTGTAGGGTCACGGATGAAGACGGCCTACTCCAAGAAGAGGTAACCTATATAAGCTCTTACCTACCCAAGCTCTACCACCTCATTCAATTTGAAATCCCCAAACCAAAAATCCTTCCTACTCCAACCCCTACCAAAGAACCAGAAATGTCATCTCCTGCTCCATCACCGAAAATTGCCACCACTAAAAAGCCAAAAATCCTAAAGTCCAAAAAGACCAAGATCTTTCTACTGCTAAACCAAGTCGTGTAACTCGCGTAACTCGTGCCTTCAAACGCACCAAAATCTAGCAAGAAACTCCACAAAAATCCCACTCCAAATCAGAAGGAGCAACTCGCAAGTTGCACTTCGCCGACGATGAGGAAGCCACTCCCTTAGTAGTCGTCGAGGATGTCGTTCAACAAATAGAAGAGGAAGAAGTACAAAGTGACAAAAAGTCACAGAAGGGAGTTGCAGCAGAAGAAGGCGGTCACGAAAAAGGTGTGACCGCCCAAGACTCAAAGGAGGAAGTGCAACCAGTCGAAGACCGGTCGCCGACACCTCCAAGATCACGTCAGGAAGGAGAAAGTGACATTGAGTCGCAGTCACTAGTCATATACACGCTCCAAAAGCGTGAGAAACTAAGGAAGGCAAAAGGAAAAGAAAAGATGGCTCCATCACCTCACGCTCTAGAGCTGGAGGAGCCCTCCCAAGCCAAAAAGGTAGTTTCAAAGCCTTAGCCTCCACAATCCTTGAAGCGTCTCCAGAAGCTCAAGGAGTTAGAGCCAGCAATGATCAAAGTAGAAAACATCAACTACAAGTCCTGTCCCGTCTTACCCAAGAAGTTGGAAATGGAGTGGATGGAGAGAATGGGACTTGGAAAGATCCTAGAGTTGGTGGAGTACCAGGGATGGGTTGACTTCTTTCAGGAGCCCATCGACGTCTACACCGAGCTGCTCAAGGAGCACATGCGACATCTTGGACCGCTTCAGAGCGATGATGACGATGACTACCTCATCTCCGAGGTCCATGGAGTCTCCATCCACATCACCAAGTCTTGGATCTGCAAGATATTTGGTTTGGAACCAGAAGGATTGGTGGTTCCAAAAGAAACCACTTGGAATGATTTGGGACACCAAGGTGGAAAAAGGGTCCAACTACTCAACAAATGGGCCACAATGAAGAACTTTAACGCAGTAGAGATGACCATCCCCGACAAGGTCCTATTCAACATCCTCACTCACAACATCACCCCACGAAACCAACGCACTCACATCGTCAATGCACGAGATGTGAGACTACTATATGAGCTCAAGACCAGGGAAAAGATCGATCTCTCAGCGATGATCCTGCACACCATAGAGGAGAGTTGCTTTGTAAATCAAGGTCTGGTTCATGGGGGAGTGGTGACCAAGGCGCTACAACAAAATGGAGTGGACACTGACAGGTTCCACGAATACGCGCGCACCACTCAGGACAGTATCTATTCAGAGATGTTGTCCAAAATGGGCATTAAGACTAAGGGAGAAAAGCTCGTGGTAACTCAGAAGCCCACCAAGAGCGAGGACTCAAGGTCAGAGCCTCGACCAACTGCAAGAGCATCGGCACTCAAGAAAAAGAGAAGTCTCTCACCCGTCCACGACAGGTCGGGACCAATCTGGATACTTCAGCTTGGGAAGTTCTACAGAGTGTGAGAGTCACTCTTACTGCTGTGCAGGCTGTCTCTAGAGAACCAAGTGTTCATCACATGGTTCAAGGAGCTATAGACTTCATAGACTCCCACCTCTAGCTTGAGTGTACTTTGTCTCTTAGAGACATGAGTGATGACCGTGAGAAAAATTAGTTTTAAGTTAGATTTTTCTTTCTTCATCAATGTTTGTTGTCATTGACTATCTATTTCTAAGTCAATCTTTTGATATAAATGAAAATGCAACTATTACTTTGTTGACTTGAATGATCAACCTTGTTTACGAAATAATTTATTGCATTGGCTGCTTCTTCCTTGATTAAAAATTGTAAATGATCAGAGATATTTAGTCTCATCCATTCCACTAATCCAATATCCAAACTTGACACCTAAAAAGCCTACATACATAGCCCACGATACGTAGTACCTCATTTATTACCACTCGCCGAGCAGTCATCGAGCATATCTTCAAATGTTTACAAATACTTGCTCAGTTCATTTGTAACTCACAATCATCACTCCACATCTTAAAAATGGCACAAACTTCACAAAGTTCCTACAGCTCAAATGAGAAAATAGTTCATTCCACCATTCACAAATTCATGTTTACAAAACCTCCAAAGAAATACGTCGCTCAAAGCTATGTCCAACCAAACTCCGACTCATTCACAGCTTGGTCTAACATCAAGTGGTACTCCATCTCAGTCTCAAACTCCTCACTGCATGGAGTTCACAGTAGATTCTGAAGATTCAGACCTCTCCACCACAGCTGGATCACCTTTGTTCAAAGCTTTTTTGGAGGATGAACCTTATGGCCTGGATGTCACGGAATGGGATACCCAAACACGTCACTCTATCTAGCCTATCTCATCATAGTTGTAGTTTGTAATCTATGGAATGTCATGGCCTTTTCAATAAATTATGACGTGTAGTTGCTCCCTATTTTTGATGTATGGCAAAGGGGGAAGAAAGATATGTACTTGTGACCTATGACTATTTTCCTTGTATTATGTAACCATCTTAAGAGAACTCTTTACTATGGTTATAGTATAAAAGTTGTCATCTTTCGTTGTTCAGATAAATTTTTCAACCTTTAACAAACTCAGGGGGAATTCTTCTTAGGGGGAATCTCTTGAATTTTTAAGTTGCCAAGTACATATGATTTTGCATAGGTTGCCATCATCAAAAAGGGGGAAATTGTTAAGTCAAGATCCTTTAGTTTGATGATAGCAAACCTTGTAATGTATATTTAACATGTTTGTTAAGCTTTGATATTCACATAGACATGCAAAGGAGTGGCTTCGCAAGCAAGGTTGCAAGCGCACTCAAATTCATGACATGTGCCCAACCGGTCGGGCACCTGTCTATGAGAGCTCATGATAGAACTTCTAGCAGATACAAGACATGAGGATTGTGCATGCACTCACGATTTCATATTAATCAAGTCCAACACACACACGTGGGCTTTGGCTCATGGGCATTAAATATACAAACAATTGAAAAAAGTAACGATGACAGCCCATGTTAATGAAGAATGAGATGAAGTGATGGGCCGCAAGACTTTAGGGTGGGGACGGCTCCAATTCTGAAAGAGGGGACGTGATGTTTCAATAAAATGATTAAGATAAAACAAAGTTTTATTTTTATTCGTCCGCGGCTCTATATATTGACAATGTAAGGGTACGAGAGAGATATGCTACACGTCCCAATACAGGGGCTTTAAGCCTTCAATTCATTCCTTTCTTCCACCATACCACCACCAACACGCCACCACCGTCACCACCAGCGCACCATCCAGCTTCTCTCCACCACCGTTACCATACCACCACCACTTCCATATACCCACTGTTACATATTAATGTCCATCTTTGTTATTTTTGTTGCTTTTATATTTATGTTTGAGTAGTTAATTTAGCTCCCCGGGATGGGTAGCAGACCGGATCTTCATGTTTATTTTGTAATCTTTTCTCTAATTTATTAATACAGTAGTTTAATTCCAGTTCTTCATGTGCTTTAATTTTCTAGCTAATTATTAAAGCAATCTTTGTAGTTTTCTAATCAAAATGTGGTGCTGAGATTAGTTAACAAGACATAGGAATTTAACCTGATTAATGACTAGAAGCATGATCCTGCCTATAGGTTAATTGGTCTCAAATAGAAACTGTTCTTTATGCGATTAGTTGTGTCCGGATTAGAGCATTAGTCTGCTGCTAGTTCTAGCAACTGGTTAGGATTCGTTAGACTTAGCCGTTGACGAATTAATTGTAGTTTCTGAGTTTATTGTAGAATTAGGGAAGAGTTTATTAATTAATAAAGTGAAGGTTTACAGAACAATCCGGGGTGCTTCCTTAGATTTCAGAGTTTCAATCTTTATTTCTTTATTTATTTTATTTTTTACTATTTCATTATTTTGTTATTTTATCTTAGTTCGTTATTCCTTTTACTAAATTAAGTAAAACCTGAAAAAGTGATGTTTCCTGTTTTCTTAGTTTAGTTTCTCAGTTAGTAAATAAATTGTCAATTTATTGAACGAGGTCCCTGAGATCGACAACCCCCACTCAATTCACTATTTCACAAAACGATAGGTACACTGCCTAGGTAGAGATATAGTAACATATATTTCTGCTACAGGCCTCATACGTGTGAAAGGTCCCAGAGTTTAATGAGAGTATGGCTTTGACCTAAGGCCCCACGTAGGTGGAATCTATGGAACTTTCTAATGGTACTTGAGTTTAACCTGGGACGCATATTTGTCCTAGGACCAGTGGGAAGTTTCTTTGTATGGCTTCAATGTGCCTATTATCTCGTGGTTGGGTGCTTAGCACTGAAATTACTTGGTTCCTTTGAGGTAGTTGTTCCCTTGGTGTATCCTGACGGATGTGATGGACAACTTTTTTTTTGGTGGGGGATAGGGGGTCTTGTCGGTGCGGTAGTGCGCTTGGTGTGATCCAGTGCCCGTCCGCCCCAACACATAAGTAGCAAGGGCGATGGTGGAGGCGTCTAGGTAGGATCCCCAAGTCTATGAGTCGGGAATGGGCCCTAATCTAAGCGGGAAACAACCCTTCTGGTGTGTAGACGTTGACTTGTCAATGTCATTGTCACTTGTGCAAATCCTGCACGGAAGTAAGCGCAGCGAGTCAAGACTTGGCTTATCAGGGATGATGTTGTCGGTGATGAGTAGTGTAGTAGGTGTTGATGTGAATTGAAGGACCAAGGACATTAACATCATAAAGACATAGGGAATCCATTACTGCACAACCTCAACGAGTGTTACCGCGACACGAATGGAAGGACTCGGGATGTCGCAACAATATGAATTGTTGAACACTTGGTGTCATTGCGACATGAATGAAAGGACTCAGGACGTTGAACAACTCGTGCATCTAGACACGAAGTGGAAATGTGTCGCAAAGAGAATGGTACAAGATGCCACCAACGCTGTGGTTCTCGATAGATCGATGACCAATTCAAGTAGATCGTGGTTGAAGTCAAAAGTATTTAAGCTTTGAAAAACATCTGGTTTAACGACTTAAGGAAGTTGTCAACGTGTGATAGTCAAAGAAAATGGCGGTGTGTTGTGAGATCTACAAAGAAGGGAAACTTTAGAAGTGTGAGATAATCCTCTTAATTGAGATACAACTTATCGTGTATCTTGTCGGGGACAGCAAGAGCTTCGGTCGAGGAGGTTTGTCATGCCCCATTTGTTGAGCTACTTGATGACAAGTAGTTCCATGCCAGGTTGCCCCTTTGGTTGGTGCCCGCTTAGACTTGTGTTGGGTTTTTTTTAGTCTCATACTTGATTTTTTCTTTAACTTAGTCCTTAAGTTCCACGGTCCTTGAGACCCCTAGAGATGAAGGTCCGAGGGGCAGGCATCAGTTGAAGTGCATGTTGCGATGGACTTGGCCGAGCTTAGTAACGTCAGCTTGTGACTCTAGCGAGGACCGAGTTAATTAGCGGGTGTTGTGGAGGGCATCCATCTGGGCCTGATGAGGACCGGGCATGCCTTTAGGCATGCACGCTGCCAGGGTGGCTTGGTAGAGACTCCAATAGCATGGGCACGTTGTGCTCAGTCCTGACCCTTCGGTTGTGAGAGTCAGTAGGATCACGGGCATGAAGAAACTAGGGATTGTCCCGATAGTTTGGCTCCTGTCACGAAAGGTGAAAGGGGCATTGCACATTATAGTTGTCTCACAGTTTGGCTTGAGTTAAGTTATGGATAAGGGCAGAGACAAGGTGCAACGTATCCCGCGTTAGCAATCCTTACTGACTCAGTTGATGGTCCTAGACTGTCGCTAGCATCTTGGACAAGCTCATGTGGTTGTGGACTTGGTCTTTGTTGGGCGAACTCTACATCTTCATATTTCTATGCCTCCCAAACATCAAGCTTCTGTTATTCCTATACGCAATAATCTTATTGATTTATCCGAACAATAAAATTTTATGAAATTTCTATTTTGCATATTGTTATCGGTTAATTATTTGACTAATAGGTATTTTTTAAAAAAAGTGTGTAATCTACAAGCTAGTGGTTAAGTAGGCCAGATTCTTTGAAATACCCAACTTAATTTAATTAAGTTGAAGTTAAAGGTTATATTAATTTCATTCAATGATTATTGAGGAGACAAGAAAAGCGTTAGAATCTATATTCTTTTATACATGGTTGCTCCCTCGTGCTTGCTCCTTTTTAAATCTACATGGTTAGACCTATTGCTTTTCCTTGATATTTGAGTGATTTCCCTCCATGGGATATGGTTTCCAAGATTTGGAGCTCCCCATCTCCTTCATTCTTACTGTTAGAGGTGAAAACTTATTTTCTTGTTTACTCTATTTCTCTTGGATTTAACATATGTCTTTTGTAAAAGCTTGTAGATACTTAATTGCCTTACTTTTGAGCAAAAAATAATGAGATTTGAAGGTTGACCCAAACCCACACATCCTTAAGGTAAGTACTACCTCGCTGACAAATGATATGTTGATAGGGATTATGTTCTTACACCAAACACTATTGACAAGTACCATCAGACGGAGTTCATAGCTAAATAACCAAAAGGGCCTACTGAATATTTTAACAAATGTCATTCTTCAGTGAGATCTGCCATTGACCGTGCCTTTGGGGTGCTTAAAGGGAAGTGGCATATTCTAGAATGCATTCTCATTTACAAAACTATTAAAAAACAAGCTAGAGTGATCAATGCATGTTTTACTCTTCATAAGGCTGAGTAAATTTGATGATTCTGGTTTTTACATTGTTGACATGGTTCTAAGCTAATGCCTGAAGAATTGAACATTGGCATGGAAATGAATAAACTATCGCATGGAAATAAGGTTCATTTGGTGCACATTAAACCATGGTTGTGTTGGAGGATCAAATCACTAATGAGATGCAAAACCTCACAACTATTGAGAAGACGTTGTTAGAATGGTAATTATAAGTTGAAATTGATGTTCATCTTTTATATGTAGTACGTATGTTGCCAATAGTACCATGCTACTTTTATGCTTTATGGTACACAAAAGTTGTACGTTATGTCGTGAAACTGATGTTTTTGGTGACCAATGTGTTTGTTACTTCCCGTCACTAGTTATTGTTATTTACCAATGTTATCTAATCAGGAAATCTTCGTTGATTCCATTCATAATTATAATATTATCTTGGAAATGTTATTGTCATGTTTTAAAACCAGTATACAATCACTAGTACACAAATGGCCTATTTCGGCGTCTCTATCCCGACGGTTGTTTAAACAACCTTTGAGATAACCTCTTTATGAAATATCAGGAAACTATTTTGGCGGTTCCATATTAGAAACCGCCAAAATAGATTGTTTATTATTTTAAAAAAAAACTGGAGGTCCTAAAGGAACCGTCGAAACAGGTTGTTTCTTTTTAAAAAAAAAATATTTCCAACACCCTATTTTGGCGGTTCCTCATTAGAAACCGCTGAAATAGGTTGTTTAATATGTTGTGTTTTGAAAGCCGACGCCCATTACATTGGAATCCCTAACCCCTCTCTCTCTTTTTCTCTTTCTGGTGATTGTGATTTACCACCACCGCGCCACCACTCCGGCCACCCTCCTTGCGTCTTCCCTCGCTGTTGTCCACCGTCACCCATTGTCGCCATCCGTCACCCGCCCACTCGCGTCTTACCAAAACAGTTTTTTAAGCCAGTTCGAGGTGAGTTCGAATTTCAATTTAAAAACTATCAATTTTTGTAATAAGGATTAGATTAAGGTTTTAATGTGTTTGTGGATATTGAACTTAGTTGTGTGTGCAAAATGTGTGCATTGATTTAACATTTTTACTAGTGCACACAAGGTACTCGATAAAATGTTCGAGTGAAAAATTATGTTTTTTGCTTGTTTTGTGTGGTTGTGCCTCTGTAGAGAGAAATCACTGAACTGCTGCACCAGAATGAAGACGTACGAGGCTGAAAACAATTCATTCGGGAACCCGTAATATACTTCCTTATGTCTTCATTTTTTTCGCTCACTATAAATTTGCACTTCTAACTACGAACAAGGAACATACACAGGCTGCTGAGTTTCTCTTCATTCTCTACTTGCATTTGTGTGTCTACAGAAAAGTACTTAAGGAAATGCTTAGCCATTACACGGTAGATTGAAGAAAGAGCGGGTTACAATTCATTTGGGAACCGGTAATATAATCTAACTTATCTTCCTCTCTTTTATGATTGACTTTGTATTTGATTACCGCAAATTGTTGAAATTTGGTTTGATGAATGAATTTGGTTATAGTTTGATTTGTGTCAATTGTTGAAAATTTATGTCACTGAATGACTTTGGTGAATGCTTAATATTAAGCATGGGATGGGTTAAATTATGCAAAGGTCAAGACGATTTTTTTAAAACGTCTTAGTAATTAATGTTGTTTGTTGTCTGTGTATACGTATAACGATAACTGAAATTATTCTTTATCAGGTCTCATTACATATCAGTCCGCGAACCACCTCTGTTGTTTCCCGCCTTCGTCCATTACCTTTCCAATCTCCTTATCTTTCTACAAATCCTATAAACAAGTAAGTAATTGAACTTCAGTTGATGTTTTAAAATACAATGATATGTTGATATAAAATTCTAGTTTATAATTTGGGTTGGAACCTTAGAGTTAGGCTAGCTTATTTGATACTCATCCAGTCACGCTCCATAAGGTGAAAACAAGTAGAAAGAATTGGAATTCATAGTAGGAAAATGTTTTAGTTTTGGGTACAGTAATAATCATACCCGTTTGGTGTTTCACGTATAATATGGAGCATGACTAGATATATGGTGATCGAGGGGATCACTTTGGCAAGATGATGAAAGAGTTTTGCAAAGCGGCAATGCAGCACAAGGACAGGACAAAGGCGGTGAAAATTCCATGTCCTTGTGTTGATTGTGGTGTGGTAAGGAAATATTCAAGCATCAACGTCATACAATTCCATCTGAAGACCCGTGGTTTCATGCCACATTATAGAAGATGTACTTTTCATAGAGAATATGCTCAAGATAATGCTTCAACAACCTACAGTCATGATCGGTGCCACTCAAGAACCGACCAGACCTTTGATACTGTCAACGAGTCGGATCAATTCCCAGGTAATTCAGAAGCCAATGTTGATAGTGAGACAACTTAACATGATGAGCAAATGGACAAGATGCTTGATAATGTGAGGAAAATTTCATCAACAGGCCGGATGAGTATCAAAGGTTGTTGGATGCATCCAAGACAGTGATAAGTGTGAAATACAGAGCCTTTTAAGGGTTTAATTTGCCTATTATTCATACTGGTTTGGCTAATATTTCTTACTTATTATATGTTTTTCCTATGATTTGTGTTTATACAAGAATTGATGCATTTTATGTTTCAAATGCAAGTAAAAGTCATGGAATTTCATTCTTCACTTCACAAGCTTTGCAACGCAACAAACAGGGAGTAAAACGGAGTCCAGACAAAGAATATAGGTCTAAAACAAGTTTCACGCGTCTACATGTCCGAACATATGTCCGAACTTGTATGTTCGGACAGAGGCTGAGATCTCATGACAGTGTACGTTTTTAAGAGTTAAAAATGTGTATTTTTGATATAAAAAGTCACCTAGGGTTGGGGAACATTACCATTCACGCTAGACGCCTCAGACGAGGCTCACACGACATATTTGACGCAAAAACAACGCTCTCCAACGACGATTCATGCTCTCATCTTCTCCATCATTACCATCATCTTCATTCTCCATCACAACACAGATCATCATCACCATCGTGGAGCATCGTCAGAAGTGAGTCAACGACCATCTTCAACCTCGAACCGACAAGTCTTCGAATCTGGATAACAAAGTGGATTTGGGAGTTTTCCTTTCTCTTCTAATTTTCCGTATCAATTTCGTTAACATGTCTGGCTAATGAGGATTTGCTCTGAGGGAAGGTTGTTTGTAGTGGATATGAATTAGCTTAGTTTTTCTGTAGTTTGAATATGAAAATACATTGGATTGTTTCTAGATTAATGTTAATCATTCATCTTCACTAATAATATCACGAGTTATTAGAGTTGTTTTATGAATCTTGACTTAATCTGATCAGTGAAAATCAAGAAGTTCAAGTTAATCTGAAAATCTATGAAAAATTAGTCGGATAGATAAGTTTTCCCTGCAGTTGCCATTAATTCTTCATTCTTAATCTGCCTATATGTGTTTTTTCTGTTTTAAGATTAGAACTAACATGTTCTGATAGGTGAGATCTTCTTTAACTAGGATTTAGAATTGCAGAGAGTTCAAAGAATTGTCCAATCCATATCTCATAAGAAATTGTAGAAGTTGCTAATTACATCTAGTGTAGAACAACCCAAACCCAGAGTTCCATTTATTTGATCAATTTTATCATTCAAACTTCATTTATTGTTTAATTTAATTTTTATTTGCCGTTTAGATAATTCAATCTTAAAAACAATATTCAACCCCCTGGATTTCCTATTTTTTTTAGGATTAGGCTTATTTTTTCAAGTCTCGTGGATTGATACCCGATTACTTTTATTTGCTATACTATTACGACCGGGATTTTTGCAACCCGACACACTTTATGATTTGTTATTTTCTAGGTTAATTTATTAGTTATAGCATATCAATTTTACCTGTTTGCAAAATGGCACCGTTGCTGGGGACTTGACTTTGTCTATTCCTTAACCATAGTTGTTCATTTTTTTGTTTCTTATTTTATTTTGTTTTATTTTATTTTCAGTTTATTTTGGTTGTCAATTATTTTTATTTTAACTTATTTTATTCTAAATTATTTATTTTTAGTTTATTTTGTTTTTAGCAATTTCTCTATTTTCGTTAATTTATTTCGTTCTTGTTTTAATTTAGTTATAATTTTAGTTTGTATTTCTTAGTTTTGTTTATATTGAATTGAATTTATTTTATGTTGTTTTGTTTTAGTTGTTTTCTTATTATTATTTTTAATTCTATTTTATTCTTAGTTTATTTTGTTTTCGGTTATTTCGTTATTTTAGATAGATTATTTCTCTCTTTTTTATTTTATTTGGTTTATTTTATTTTATTTTAGCTCATTTTATTTATAGTTATTTCTTTATTTTTCATAGTTCTGTTTCTCTTTTAATTTTAGTTTTAATCTGAATTCTGTTTTGATGGCCAACGAATGTTCTTGGTCTGAAATTCAAGGTCGATTAGTCAATCTGGAGAGGTGGTTCAATATGGGTCAGACTCCTGTTTGAGTAGTGGATCAAGTGTCTTCTGGTTCATTTGATCTATTTTCCTCTAATTTGTGCTGCTCGCAGTGTGGGGGTAATCACAAGTTCAAAGATTTCCCCGAAATTGAAGAGATGAGGCGGACTGAGGAGCAATTCGATCGGGAATCATTTTATTCACATGATATATATTGCTCGTATTGTGGGGAACCTCGTGAGCTTGATGATTGTCTCGAATCTCAAGAGCAGTTGTGGTTAGAGGATCAACCAGACTACCTGCAGAGAATCGCTCTTCGGCAGCAAGTTTCAATCTTGAACAATGTAATGGAGCAGCCTATTGAATTCTCAAGTTGCCCTCCCTCTTCACCCTTGGTTCGAGACAAAGAGGATGTCCACATCCTAGATGTTGCAAGGGAGGAGCCACCACTTCTCTGCCATTATCATGGTTGCTTTGAGCCTCACCCACAGAAGGAGGATGTTTACATCCTGCAATTTGAGAAAAAAACAACAATCAACACCTAGTCTTCTACTTGAGACCCGTTACCGTCAATATCTCCTCAAACACCAAGTTTTGTCTATATGTTGAGGTAACGTTTTGTTTTGATCTAGGTGGTTTAATCCTGATTGTTGGCCACTTCTTATCCTCACTGACGCCACTGTCAACTTTTATTTTTGATCCGGGGTAACGAAGCGAGAGTCTAGCCAAAGACTATAAAGATGGGCAGCTGACTGGGAGGTAACTCAGTGGTAAAGTTTATGTTTGTGTTTTTGTTTTATTTTACAGTTTTATTTTGTTTCTAGATTTATTTTAGTTTTATTTCAGTCAGAAGTGGAGGTGGTGCCCGTGCTATTAATGCAACGCTTCTAGCGTTATTTGGTATTTTATAAAGAACGTGTAAGTGCAACTTTTTTGGTATTCCTATCTCTTCAAGGCTGGACACTTGCTTGGAGGCAAGTGTGAGGAACGTTTCTACCCCGCTGTTCAAGCTTAAGTGTGAGGCAGGGAACCTCAATCTTAAGATATAATGGGAGTTTTAGTTTCTCAATCTTTATTGCTTGTGTTCGGCCTATCATGCTTTTAATGTTTATTTGATTAGTCAGTATGTGATGGCCTAAGTGAAATCCATCGAGTGGCATATTTTGAAAGGTCTTTTTCTTGATTTTATTTTGTGAACAATGAGGACATTTCTCCTCTTAAGTGTGAGGAAGTGGACACCTTTCCCTAAAAATATGCTAGTTGTACTTAATGTCACACTAGTTTTTTTATTGTTCTCTTGCTATGAAGAATAAGCTTCTCTTAGTGCCAATAAATGTTGAACTTTTGGGTGATAATTTTTGTGGAAGTTTTTGAAATCGTGCCTGATGACAACCTCAAGAATGTTTTTGCTTAAAGTTGTTCGTATGTATTTTTTCTTCAAATCAATTCTATTTTCACTATAAATTTGGTGGATTAGCTGATTGCGCAAATTAAATTCGTTTGGCTTGGTGACTTTGGGAATGATATGAAAGTTTGGTATGAAGGATAAGGCAAGGTACTCCTTTGATCATGAATTTTCTGAACCAAAACTTGCCTTGTTATCCGGTTATTAAGTCCTTGGGGTGCTTCATCACCCATCTACCTAAGGTCTCTGATCTAGGATAGAAGACCCAACACCGTTACAGGGATAAAGAGAAAAGTTTGGGGAATGAAAACAATTGTGCGAAAATAAGAAAAATAATAATGCATAGATAGGAAAGCCCTTAAAAGTTGAATGCTTATTGTAATTTTCCTATTTTGATCATGAGTGCGTGGTGTTGAAAGATATTGCGGAATATGGCATTACTTCACACCCCTTGCAATCTAACTTCTTCAAGCTTTTATAAATGATTTTTTTTCACTATATACAAAAATTTACAGGTGAGAGCAGGATTATTCTTTTGATTACCATTTTTGCTTGATTTCCTTCTACATTTGTTTAATCTTGAGGTTTGATACTCTGACCTTGGAGCGAGTTTTGTTCTTTATTTGCTTGAGGACAATCAAAAACTAAGTGTAAAGAAGTTCTATAAGTGTGAAATATAGAGCCTTTTAAGGGTTTCACAGACCTCCTCATAGGTTTTAGTACTCATTTTCTAAGTGAGTACCAATGTTGAGGAATTTTGTCTAGATAACGAGCCAAAACTTTAGCATTCGGCATGTCATTGAGCCCGAGGTTGGACATTTCCTGCTCAAACATAGCGACTGAATTTGCGGGTCCAAGGAACCCTTGTACAAAGTAAGTGTGGGAAGCTTCAACTTTGAAGGGAGATTAACCTCGGGGTATGATGCTATAGAGAAGTAATCGAGGCCAGCTGGCTTGTTATCTTTCTCCATGAGCTCGATCCTTTTCAGAGCCCTTTTGAAGTTCATAGCTAGTTGGTTACTTAGAACATCTTCCCTAACCCTGGGCTCTGGCGAAGTCAATTTTGATGCAACCATGGTTAACATTTTCATCCGTAGGTTTCTCTAGAGTTCGTTGATTCGTTTCTTAGAGATTAACCATACTCCTCAATTCCTCTATGATTGACTCTAATGCCTTACATTTCTGCTCCATAGCAGCTAACTCGGCATCCATGCTCACCTGTTTTCAAAGTGTCAACCAACAATAAAGACTAAAATCAAGAGAAAGGGTTGAAACAAAGTTTTAAAATGGAGAATGAACACTTGATCAGATATATAGTGATATTTGGACCAGGATGTATTCTAAGCTAAAGATGAAGCAAGTGGGCCAAAGCATTACAAGAATGAGGCCACCTGGACCAAGATATATAAAGCACATGGGTCGGAGTACTTGGAGGACTGAGGGTAGGCACTTGGGCCTGGATATTATGGAAACATGGCACGTGGGCCAGAGTATTTATGGATAGGTACTTGGGCATGTATGTTTCGGATTGAGAGTGAGGCACATGGGCTAGAGCTATGACTTGGTTTGTGGACCAAAAGGAAATGAGTTGTGAGTGTGGCACTTGAAGTGGGGTTCCACCGCGCGTAATAACCAAGTGACCAGCGGAGGATACATGCTGCCTGCGGAGACAACAGAAGGGTCTCCTTCCGACCAAATCCCCTCCCGACCCCAGCGATCGGACCTTTACGTCCGGAGAGCCATTCTTCAGGCAGGCTGCGGAAGAACAATAAGCCGTACGATCGTCTCCACCTCCAAAGCGAAGCAAGGCCCTCTCCGAGAGACTGGGGGTAACAATTCGGCAAAAGGGATAAATTATAGGAAAACCTTGTATATTGAAGAATATTCTAGAATAGTACAGGCCCACAGAGACGGTTATACTCTATAGGGGGGTCTATAAATAAGAGTCATAAGCTATGTAACCCGACATGCTTTAATCAATACATCACTTGGCATTCTCTTTGCAACTTCAGTCTAAGTACGAGTTCCATACCATTTCATTTGGCGCCGTTTGTGGGAAACGAACATCGTAAGACAACCGCGATCCAATCCACAGAGTCACATTTCTTGTCTCTCGTTCGACCATGGCATTACGATCAAGCAAAGGGAAGGGGAAAATGGCTGCAATCGGAGAAAGCTCATTCTCAAAGGAATACCTCACCGATCTGATGAGGAGTTTTGCACAGGAAGTTAATGAGAAGATCGCTGAAAGCAACGAACGGTTCCAACAAGAGCTGACGGATAGAGATCTAGAGCATCAGAAGAAGATCGATGAAATGGCGAGCGTAATTGAGAACCTGAAAGCGAAGAGCGGATCAAAGAGTGAAGAAAGCCGGAAAGAGAAGTCACCACCAAAAGATGCAGAGAAAGACCTCGTCGACATGTCGCTGTATCCCTTCACCGAAAATATTCAGAAGGCGAAGCTCCCACCGTTCTTTGTTGCTCCGAAATAGAGAAGTACGATGGAACCGGGGATCCCGCTCAACACATCAAGAAGTTCATCTTCACGATGAACACTCAAGAAATCAGCTCCCAGGCACTCTGCAATTTGTTTCCGGGAACACTCGCTAAAAGAGCTCTAAATTGGATCTCCTCTCGGAAACCACAATCCATCTCAAGCTTCAAACAGCTTACAGAGGAATTTCAACTTTACTTTGCAGCGAGTAAAAAGATCCAGAAAGAAATGATCGAACTGATGGACATCAGGCAGAGAAGGGGAGATACGGTGAAGGAGTACAGCGAGCGCTTCCATAAGCAAGTAGTTGAAGTAGACGATGTGGATGAGAAAATACTGGTAAAAGCTTTCGGGAATGGATTGGCAAATCCAAGATTGGCAGGAAAAATTGCTACCAAAGCACCACAAACTCACGGAGAGTTAGTAGAAATGCTGCATGATTTCTTAAAATCGGAGATTGCGGAAAATAAGGCAAAAGAATTAGCCAATAGTTTCAGGCTGGCTAACGAGAAGAAGCAAGGAGGAGCGCTGTCTGTTGGCGCGAGTTATGGGGAGACGTCTGCTTCGAAACCTTGGGGAGCAAGGTACAGGCCTTATGGGAAGGATCCAGTCACGACTTCCCATACTGGAGGCAAGACGACATATGGAGCAAAAGTTATTACTATCGCTCCAGGAAGGTACGCAGCCGCGGTAAGGGAAGGCTATCTTCCGCCCCCAAGAAGCCTGCCTCAGGAGAGAACATGTTGGCGTATTGTGATTCCACGGGCACTTCAACCACAGAACGACCATTGTGTAACATTGTCAAGAGAACTGAACAAAATCGTGAGCAAAGAGGAACAGAAAAGCAAGACAGAAGCTTCCAAACCAGGAAAGACATAACAATGACTACCAAAACCGATCTCGTTACGGACATAACGGAGGTGGCATGAGGAATGAGGATCACCCCGAGTTAGACCATAACAAATCTTTCGATTTTGGGGTCATAACTGGTTTGTTCTCAGAAAAGGGGCCATTCACGGCAAAGAAAAGAAAAGAAAAGGCACATACATGAAGTCCATGAGAAGCTACCGGAGAAGAAAATCCAAAAAAGGGAACCCTTACCGCCTATCTACTTCACGGAGGAAGACGAGGTGGGAGTCTACTACCCCCATAATGACCCCCTCGTCATTCGAGCTCAAATCAATGATAGGATGGTAGGAAACATCCTTGTCGACAACGGAGCAGGAGCAAATGTGATCTCCTTAGCGGCATTCCGGAAACTAGAAATCCCGGACGAAAAGGTCAAACCATTTACTGCTACTTTCGGAGGGTTCATCGGAGGAATCACAGCTCAGGCCAACGGAAGTGTCGATGTCACAATGACGTTAGGCCAAAAGGATGACCGGAGAACAGAAAAAATAACTTTGTACATCATGCGAGACCTGTCCGGGTACAACATCTACTTGGGACGACCCGGGATCATTGATCGGGGTGATCATTTGGATAATTCGGTTAACCGAAATCCAAATTGTAAAAAATAAATTTGATTTCAGTCATTTCGGTTAAAAACCGAATTATCCAAATAAAGACCAAAACCGAATTAACCATTATCCAAATTATCCGAAATCCAAATTTTTTTGAAAGTGAAATCCGAATTCCAAACTGAAATCCAAATTTTAGCTAGTTTGGATTTCAACTTACCAAAATTTAGGGTTTGTGTTTAACTATTTATCACTAAAGACTAGAATCAGAAAATAGAATATTCTTTTGTAAAAAAAATTTGGATAATTCGGTTAACCAAATTAGACAAAGCAAAAACCAAATCCAAACCAAATTATAATTAGGATAATTTGGTTAACCAAAATTTTCAATTCGGTTAGAAAATTCGGTTAAAAATCCAAAAAATAAAATCGGTTAATTCAGTTTTTGGATAAATCCAAAATATCCAAACTGAATGCTCACCCCTAGGGATCAATGCTTTCGGAGCTGTTTGTAGCACCTATTACCTCAAGCTCAAATACTTGACAAGGGGTGGAAGGTTGGTATCCATCCCCGGGAGCCAGAAAACAGCAAGGGTGTGCGAGGTACGGATCACCGAGGACTTTCCGGAGGAGGACGTAGTCAAGGAGGTCGGCTCCAGTCGAGAATACGGAGAGGGAGAGGCCAGAGCACACATGCCCGGAGAAACCTCAGAGAAGGTAGTGGCGCCGGCGGAACAACCAAAAGAGGTACCCCTAAACACCGATCCTTCTAAATTTTTCAAAATTGGGAATGCTTTTCACCATGATGAGCAGATTCGCTTAATGAGATTTTTGGAAAAAAGAAGAAAGACATTCGCTTGGAGTCCAAAGGACATGCCCGGAGTGGACGCCAGCGTTATCCAGCATAACTTGAACGTCGATCCGAAGGTTCCCGCCATCCGACAGAGGAAGAGGATTGTAGGAAGAGAAAGGGACGAAGCTGCCCGGGCGGAGGTCGAAAGGTTGCTGGAAGCCGGCTTCATTAGAAAAGTTTTTTATCCAAAATGCCTATCGAATGTAGTTTTGGTTAAAAAGGCAAACGGAAAATGGAGGATGTGTGTGGATTTCACAGATTTGAATAAAGCTTGTCTGAAAGATTTCTACCCTTTACCTTCCATAGATAAGCTCGTAGCGGCAACAACGCAGAGTAGCGTGATGAGATTTTTAGATGCGTTCTCTGGGTATAACCAAATAATGATGAACAAAAATGACCAAGAGAAAACATCTTTTGTCACCTCGACCGATATTTTTTGCTACAAGGTCATGCCGTTTGGATTAAAAAATGCAGGAGCAACCTTTCAGCGAATGATTGACGAGGTATTCCAGGAACAGTTGTCCCGAAATGTGGAGGCATATGTGGATGATATAGTAGTGAGGAGTGATTCTATAGCCCAGCACATGGAAGACCTTGAGGAAACCTTCAATACCCTGGATAAATACAAGATCAAGTTAAATCCTGAAAAATGCGTCTTCGGGGTCACCCAAGGAAAGTTTTTGGGGTTTATAGTCGGGCAGAGAGGAATTGAGGTTGATCCGGAAAAAACTCAAGCAGTTCTCAACCTTCCCAGCCAAGAAACATTAAGGACGTACAAGCCCTGAATGGAAGGCTCACTGCTCTAAGTAGATTTTGCTCCAAGCTCCAAGAAAAATCTATCCCATTTTTCAATATCCTCCGGAAAAATAAAAAATTACAGTGGGATACGGAGTGTATAGACGCCTTCGAACAAATCAAGAAAATGCTTCAGAGCTTCCGAAGCTTGGCGTTCCGTCACCAGGCCAGGATCTATTCTTATACCTATCAGTCTCGGAATGGGCGGTGGCAGCGGTCTTAGTCATGGAGGAGGAAAAGAAGGAAATCCCTGTCTATTTTACCGGAAAGATCTTAACCGCCGCGGAAACAAGATATTCTAATATCGAAAAAGTTTTGTTTGCTCTTGTAATCGCATCCAGGAAATTGAAGCCATACTTCCAGTCGCACGGAATCACCGTCTGAACTAATTGGCCTTTAAGACAAATCACCAATAACCCGAACGCCTCCGGAAGGATAATTACTTGGACGGTGGAGCTTACTCAATTTGAAATCCATTATGTTCCTCGGACAGCAATAAGAGCCCAGACCCTGGTTGATTTTATCACCGACGGAGCTAGATGTAAAACCGGTGCGGGGGTTGGGGTTGTGATCCAGACTCCCGATGGAAGGAAAATAAATCATGCGGTAAGGTTGGAATTTGAGGTAACAAACAATGAAGCAGAATACAAGGCGTTAATACAGGGACTGGAAATAGCCTGTGCTCTGGGGGTGACGGAGCTGGAAATACAATCTGATTCCTTGCTTGTAGCTAGGCAAAGTGAGAACATCTTCGAAACAAAGGAGGAAAAATTGAAACTTTACTTGATAAAGGTACAAGATCTAAGGGCAAGATTTTCAAAATGCAATCTCCAACATATACCCAGAGACCAAAACTCAGAGGCCGATGTACTGGCTAAACTAGCGAGTATAGCGGAAGGAATACCGGCGGAAGTCCGGCTACAATTAAAGGAATACTCGAGTATAGGTAAGATGGAGACAATGACAGTTGAAATAGCCGATTTGAGTGAGTCATGGATGACCCCGACTGTCCGGTACATCCAGCAAGGGACACTACCGGAGGAAGAAAAAGAGGCCAAAACAATAAAAAGAAGGGCAGCATCGTTCTTTTTTTAAAACGGCCAGCTGTACAAGCGATCTTTTGGCAGACCATCACTGAAGTGTTTGACAGAGAGTCAAGGACTAGAGCTTGTCAGCGAAGTCCACGACGGGGTGTGCGGCAACCACCAAGGAGGAAGGGCGGTAATGCATAAAATTTTAAGGATGGGTTACTTTTGGCCAGCAATCCAAAAGATGTGCGGAGACTATGTTAAAAAATGTGCGCAGTGCCAGTTACATGATCCAAGGGTTGGAAACCCACCTGCGGAAATGAAGTCTATTACCTCCCCGATCCCTTTTGCGAAATGGGGATTGGATATCGTCGGACCATTTCCAGAGGCTTCTCCCGGAAGGTATAGATACTTGTATGTGGCGGTAGACTACTTCACCAAATGGGTAGAAGCTCTTCCGGTAGTAAGTATAACTGCATGAAAGACAGAGGAATTTGTTTGGAAGAACGTCGTGTGTCGGTTTGGCATCCCGAGGGTAATCATAACGGACAACGGCGCACAATTCAATTGCAAAAACTTTAGGGAATTCTGCAAGGAATGGAAGATTAACTTGAGATTTGCGTCTGTAGCTCATCCACAAGCAAATGGCCAGGTTGAAAATACTAATGGGCAAATCGTGAAAGCTCTGAAAAGAAAGTTGGAAGGAAAAAGAGGAAGGTGGGCGGAGGTACTACCGCAAGTCCTGTGGGCTAACAGAACGACTGTCAAAGGGCCAACCGGAGAAACCCCTTATAGATTGACATACGGACTGGAGGCGGTAGTACCGGTGGAAATTATGATACCGTCAAAAAGGATCGAAGGGTACAAAGAAGAAGAGAACGACGAAGGCATCCGAAATGAGTTGGATGTCTTGGATGAAAAACGGATGATCGCTGATTTAAAAAATCAAAATGACAAATTGAGAATTGAACGTCATTTCAATAAAAGGGTAAGAGAATGGTCTTTCTCCACGGGTGACTTGGTACTTCGGGAGGTAAAACAACCAGCGAAATTGCAACCTCAGTGGGAAGGCCCATATATCGTTCAGGCTAGGACAGGTCGAGCATCTTATAGGCTCCAAAATATGGACGGAAGTGATCTACCACATTCCTGGCATGCTGAATGCCTCAAGAAGTTCTATGTATAATATCTTTTTTCGGATACAAGTTAATGAATTGTTTGTTAAAAGCGCAGGAATAATCTCATATGGATGTCCGAAGATCTCACAAGCAGTAGCAATGAAGCGTTTTACCTGACGGTCTCAGTTGTCTTGTTTTCAAAACGTTTTACTCGCCGGTAATGGTGTATAAAGTTTTCGGACAAAAACAAAACGTTGCAAAAACAATTTTTCTCTTACTCAAAGACAAGGAATAAAGAGTTTTAAGAAAAGAAAAGAAAGACAAAGAATGTAACCGACGATCTCACCATCAGCGATGGTAGAGTGTTTTGTATCCGACGATCTACCATCAACGATGGTAGTGTATTTCATCCGACGATCTCGCTGCCTTACTGCCAGTAGAGTGTTAAACCGACGATCTCACCGTCTCGAAGTCGGTAGAGTGTTAAATCGACGATCTCACCATGTGTACAGTGGTAGAGTGTGAAAGTGTAACTAAAAGGTTACCGAAAAGAAATCTTCGCAAAAGTGAAAAGCAGTTTAAAGATTCCACATTAACAAAAGTCTCCGACTTTCGGAAGACCGGTCGCTCAGGTCATGCCCGAAAGATCTGGCTGATCTACTTAAAAAGGGGGATGTGGTTTACAAAGCAAAAAGTATCCCGGAACAAAGTATATGACGACTGTAACAAAAACTGTAAAGAAAAAATAGTTTATGATGCAGGCCCTGCAGGATCTTCCGCAAGCTTCTCGGATTCTTGTGTCCGCTTCTGAAGGGTTGAGGTGCTTCCTCCGGAGTCTTCCTTGTTCTCACCTACCGGGGTAAGAGCAGCATCACTTCGGGCCCACACAATAGCTGATCCCATAAAAAATGGGGCAAAGCATGTATTCCCCGCGGGCCATGAGAACCTCGCCAGCTCCTCATGATATCCGGTGGAACGAGCAAGAGCTTCAAACTCTAGGCTTTCGTAAAGCGCTTCATCCACGGATTGTTGCTTCTTGGAGAAGAACTCCGATACAATTCGTTGGCTCTCCCCGGCAGGTTTGCGGCATTGAGAAGAGAGTGCTCTTTAAGACCTGAAACAGTACGGTCCTTCGTTTGGAGTTCCGACTGCGTCTCTTTGAGAGCCCCCTTTAACTTCGCAACCTGGCTCTCGTAGGATAAGGCAAGACTCCGGTATCGTTCCCTCTCCGACTCCGAAGTAATTAACGAAGCTTTAAGTCCAGACACCTTTTTAAGCCAAAAGTCGGAACTTCTGGCGGCCTCCGATGAAGGACTTGGATTTTCTGCATAAAATACAAAGGATTAGCATAATAACATGAAAGAAAAAGAAAAAATGGAAGCTTTCGATGATATGAAGATTACCGGAAGCCTTTTTCTTCTGAGCTTCCAGCTCTTCCTCAAGCTCTTTAATTTGAAAAGTGGCCTCCGCAAGCTTTTGCCTCTCCGTTTCAAGGCCGGCTTGGAGATCACTCTGTTTGGCCTCAGCCGCTTGCAAGAGTTGGTTCCTTTTTTCCAATTCTGACTCGAAGGAAGACCGAAGATCCTCGATAGATCTCCGGATCTCTTCAGCAACCTTCCGAACATCTTCAGCTTCCTCTTCCAACACCCGCTTCTGATCATTAAAAGAAGCCTGCAACCTGTTGATAGCATCCTCTTGATCGATGGATGCAGCTTCTTGGAGCTCCTCCCGGAGGGCAGCCTTTTCAGCCTCAAGTTGAGCCTGCGCTTGTGTAAGGATTTCTTGCGCCTTGGCCTTCTCTTCATCGGCAGCTTTCTTATATTTCTCCACGCGGGCCTCGTAAGAGCGGAGGGCTTGGGAGGAATATTGAGACTGGGTCTCAACGCATTGGGCCATCGCCATGGCCTAAAGGGCAAGGGTATCAGAATCAAAAACAGAAGGTTTTACAAGATAAATATATACAAAGAAGTCAAACCTGAATTAAAGCACTCCAGAGGCGGTCAAAGGCCTCTCTCTTCGGAAGAGAGTGGCGGACGATGGCGTCAGAGCTACCCTCCCCAAACCGGAGTTTCTGTTTTAAAGGAGTCGGATGAGAACCAGGGGCAAAAATGCCATTATCATTTTTGGCCGCCTCCGCAGCAGTAGACCAGAAGGCCTTGTACCTCATTCCACGAACGTATGGAATGCGAGGAACCGAATTTCCTCGGTGATAGCCCCAGTTCAGTTTTGAAGAAGGACCGCAGACTAAAGGATCAGCCCGCGGTGGAGGAGAAGATCTGTCGCCCACATGCTTGCTCCTAGCTCCGGACTGGGGAGCCTCCTGAGAAGGGGCGTCGGACGATTCCGAGGAAGAGCTTCCCTCCGCACTACCCTCGGCAATGCCTTTGCCTTTACCGGGCGGAATTTCGCGAGCCTTTTTCCCTCCGGGGCACCACCTTCCTTTATTACAACACCGCGCACGGGTCGACGCGCCCGTTCAGGCTCAGGGTCTACGGAGGGCGGAGCAGCAGTTGCAAGAGGCAAAATCTTAAGTAATCAAACAAGTACAAAGTAAAAGCAAAAAAGGAAAAAGGCTGTGGAAAGGTATACCGGTGGAAAAAATGGAATCGGTATTTTGAGTTAAAGCTTCATCTACGCAAAAAAAGCCATGCAGATCAGGGAAGAGGGATGATATGGGAGTTAAATCCACATCTTTTTTAACTCCACCCGAACTGCAGGCGGGAGTGGACACGGGAGTACCTGTTTCCGAAGGGACAGCAGCAAGGGGACCGGTGGAACCAGTTTCGGTAACAAGCTTTTCCCTTCGTACTAATTTTATTTTTGACTGATCAACTTTTCTGGGCCCCTCGGGGGCTTTCCTCTTAGTGCCAGTGGTTTTGCTACCGGAGGGACTACGAACTTTTCCACCGGAAGGAGCAGGGAGGGCTCCTTTTTTCTCTTCGGTGGCCTTGTAGTCAACAAGCTCCCAGTTGTACCGGAGGGAGAATTTCCCGCCCGATTGAACAAAAGCTGCGGTACAAGGAAGAAGTAAGAAAAACATCCGAAAAACTAATAAAGAAAGAAGGCACACAGGAAAAACACGTACGGTCAATCTTCGTCCGAGTTTTGTTCAACTTCTCTTCGGAAAGGAAGAAGGTGATGGGATGGAGCGCTGATGAACTCAGCTTCTTAAGTATATCTCCAATTGGAGACGAATTTGCGGAAGAGGGTAGCGGAGCGGCAAGCTGCCCCTTAGTTATGTCTCTGATGTGGGAGACTCCGATAAAAGTCCCCTCGGCGGATAAAAAACAAACCAGTTGGAGGACCAGCCGCTCTCCAGGCTCACACGCTTGAAAAAGGAATACCCGGACACGGCCAAGACGGAGATGTCCTCCTCCGTAGTAGTGGTGTTCACCCTGGTTGTAAAGAAATTTACAAACTCCCGCGCATCGGGAGTAATGTCATTCTCCGCACAGACGGTGAGGAAGGTGTGCAGACAGCCTAAGGCGTTGGGATTCAGGTGGGCAAGAGTGCAACGCCGACGCGAAAGGAAACCGAGAACAAAAGGGTGCGGGGGAAAACGCAGGCCACGGTGAAGGTGCTCCCGATACACCACGAAACCATCCCCGAAGTAGTTAAAAGGATGCGCCGTCGGCTCCGGCACGCGAACCTTCGACCCCAGTGGGACTTGCACGCCTTTCATGAGCCTCCTCAAATCTTTCACGGAAAGGCTGGAACCGGTACCCTGGCGAGGGTAGTCCCCGCCGATATCTTCGGCAGGAATGGCAGAATCTTCTACGATGCAGTTTTCCCCGTCGGTAAAAAGTGTCGATCCCGCCGGCGCCAGGGCGGAAGAGTTTGGGTTTGACAGGTCCATTACGAACAGAGAAAGCTGAAAGATTCAGGCTAGCGAGAAGCAGGGAAGGGCGTGAAAGAGAGAAGATGCAAGAACGGAAAGCAGGGAAGAGAAGAAGAAGAAGAATGACCACCGTATAAGCGAGAAAGCGAAAGATCGAGGTCAGGAGGCAAGGAAGAAAGCGGAGGACAAATGCGTGAAAACTTAAAGAAGTTCGAAAGTTTGAAAAAGTAGAGGGAAGAGAAGAAAGGAGGAGAATGGGCTGAAATAGGCGGAAATTGGGCACGCTCTACCAAAAAAGTAATCATCGCCTACTACTGCAAGCGTGTCAGGGAAGGTAGCTTCAGAAGACGAGGAGGCGACAGTTGAAGCAAGGCACATTGCTGAGCCTCCGGTAGATCTCCAACGGTAGGAAATCCAAACAAAAAGGAACAACTCCAAGACCTCTTTCCTTTTCTCTTAAAAAAAAAGAGGTCTTGTGGGACTAGGAGGAGTGGAGCAGAACGCCAGAATTTAAAAATGAAGAGAGTGCAACAACGAAAAGATCTTTCCTTACGGAACAAGAAAAGATCTTGTGGAACTGATGAAGTGGGGTTCCACCGCGCGTAATAACCAAGTGACCAGCGGAGGATACATGCTGCCTGCAGAGACAACAGAAGGGTCTCCTTCCGACCAAATCCCCTCCCGACCCCAGCGATCGGACCCTTACGTCCGGAGAGCCATTCTTTAGGCAGACTGTGGAAGAACAATAAGCCGTACGATCTTCTCCACCTCCGAAGCGAAGCAAGGCCCTCTCCAGAGACTGTGGGTAACAATTCGGCAAAAGAGATAAATTATAGGAAAACCTTGTATATTGAACAATATTCTAGAATAGTACAGGCCCACAGAGACGGTTATACTCTATAGGGAGGTCTATAAATAAGAGTCATAAGCTATGTAACCCGACAGGCTTTAATCAATACATCACTTGGCATTCTCTTTGCAACTTCAGCCTAAGTACAAGTTCCATACCATTTCAGCACTTGGGCCGGAAAGTTTTATGGATGTGGCATTTGAGCTGAAATGTGTTTGGGCTAGAAGTAAGGCACATGGGCCGGAATAATTTCTAAACCGCAATGAGATGTGTGGGCCTGAATACCCTTAGTTTAGAAGGGGTACACAGGCCAAAAAAGATTGTATGAACGGGTTGTTGGGCCTAAAAAGATCTTAGGGGAAAATCCTTATTTATAATGAACGATCTTTCAAGTCTTGTAGTTATTCAGATTCAAGTGATTCTCTTTTATCGTGGGCCTAAATTTGAATGGATGATTCAAATTGGGCTGAAAGGAAAATCACCTAGACCTAGAATTTTGGGCCCAAAACCAAGTAAATGACTCACTTATTTGAACTAAGCAGGGCCTTTGGGCCGTAAACAATAAACCGTAAATTTTGGATTAGGCTGAATTTTATGTAAGGAAAGCTCCTATCAATTTCTAGGGCTGGTACTGGGCCGATCGAGCAAACAAGGCTTTCACACAAGTTCAACATGTCTTCACTTGGCGATTTGGCGTGACGGGTATGGATCGATCCGGAGAGGTGCTTGGAGTTTGGGCCCAGGTCACCGCAAAGGAATAGGGCTTGCACTCTATTATCTTTGGACTTCCTCACTTTTTCCACATCACCGCGAGGTATGCGTCTATGGTCGAGTCTTTGACTAACCAAAAATTGGGCTTGCTAATGATACTGCCAAGAAAATGATAGGGGTCGATACCCGGGTATTAAGGGGATGTGGTTAGATGACATCCTCCTCTTTTCCCCCACTAATTTACATCACCTAAAAAGGTGTGAGTCCGTGACAGGGGTCGCCTAGTGTGGGTCCTAGGGTGAAATTAGCTTGTGTGGATCCTCGCTCTCGTGTGATGCATAGGTGCAGAAATTTAAAGTGCGTACGAACATAAACACACAACATAATAAAAGCCTTAAACAAAATTTTTGAGTTAAGCCCTCTTATCTTAAAATTAAAAGAATTAAAATTAAGATTAAAAGTCCCCAGTAGAGCCGCCATTCTGTGAGCCTCGATTTTTGAACCACTATCCTATGTTGATTTGGGTTGACTAGGATTTGATCGGGTTCTAGGTTCACTTATAATATAAGTTTAACAACTAAGCCATAAAACCATAGTTATTAAATCCTAAGTTAGCTCACTGGAACCTATTAAGAGTCGCAACCTAATTTTAACCTACGGTGAGATAGGAAAGGTAGAGTTCGGGTTTAGGGGCTTGGTATTCAACTTTTTCAGGTTCAATTTACTTTCACTACCCTTCTAAGTCGTTTTTCTTCTACATGTCATTTACGACTTATTACGTAGTTGGTTTAACCTAAATGCGCAGGTTTCTGGTTTTTTATTTTTTTAACATTATTTTACTGAAAATTAAGGTGGAATTGAAGATAACTAAGCTAGGGTTCTGAAAACCGAATATGGTCGGATTTTAATTTTGTCCGTGGCCACGGACCTAATATCTGAACCCACGAACCCTAATTAACCTAATTGCGCAAAAAAGTTGAATTGTAGAAGAACGAAAATTTGAAAAGTCTAGGGCCACGGACAGGGCGTCCATGGGCCTGGACATGTTTTGGAAAACCCTAGAAATTTTGAAAAAATTAAAACCCGCCACCGTCCGAGGCCGTCCGTGGCCATAGACAAGCCGCCTGGGACCCCGGACAGGCCATTCAAAGTTACGGACTAGCCACGGACGGTGGCTTTCGTACATTTCCGGGTGGTGTTGTCGGCTCAAGTTTTATAGATATATAGCCTGAAAGATTCCCAGTATGTTAGTAATCAAAAGTTTTCAGTTTGAGTTCGAATTAAATACGAAACTTAATGAACCAGTCGGGCACCTGTCTAGAAGAGCTCACGCCAGAACTTCTAGTACACACAGGAAGTCAAGCATCACACGACCACATCTCTCACACATCAGAAGTAAAATAAGGACAAAACACTGCAAGAGAATCGACAAACCTATGCAGACCTTCACATCCACATAAGCAACCAGCTCACGACAAAAGCAAAACTCATTAATGTGCAAGATAACAAAGATAAGTCAAGGGCTATTAATACACATTATTACGTAGCCATAATAAAGTCTAAAGAGAGCATTTATGAGCATTAATGAGCCAGACAAAATCAGACAAGTTGAGCACAGAAGTAGTGTTCGACCAATCGATGGAACTGCCGCTGAAGTGTTCAAATCACAAGGCGACACATGTTCTTGGCTCCAGATCAAGTTAAAGCTCAATCTACAATTGAGTTGGCTGTTATGCTAAAGGGTAAAGCAGTAACTGACTCCTACAGTCTAGGTGATCATAGGTTGTTAGTTATATCTTAACTAACATGTATGAATACGTGCATTTATGTCCTATGTACGCAAGCTTGACAGATAGAGAAAAAGGAGAGATAACCTGAGCAAGTGTGAGTCAGGCTAAAGTGTGTGTAAGAGCTAGAGAGTTGATGAGCAGTGTAGGACTGGAGTCAAGTGACAATACATTGTGTAATTGATAGACTGATCAGTCGGGGAACGGTTGGGGAACTATAGGCTGACTGTCATGCGAGGGTAGAGGACTGAGGGATAAAGTCCTAACTGTCCCGGAGTCCGTGGGTAGGGGGAGGGAGATTGAGTGAATTTCTGTGTGTAAATTCTCAATCGAAATGGAGTTTCCAGTTTGAGTTTATCAAGTGCTTTCCCTCAACTATCGAGTAGTTCACTTAGGATAACGATACGTCCATGATCGATTAGGGACACATCAGGAACATCAATTAGTTTCAACTTCTTTCTACTTTGTTGAAATTTCTCACACTACGGTGAACACAATATCTCCAGTGCACATTTGGGGGTTTTATACCTAGTTTGATCGATTCACTACAGTGAGGATCCCAACATGATGATTGGATATCAAACACATGGGAGCTCTGTCCTTATGATCTGATATAACATGCACCCTTAGACAAGAGAGAAACCAAGACCATAATGCGTATAACTCCTTGTCATCCAGTGCAAATGCAAGCGGACTATGTGTTTGTTAGTGTCACTTATAGATGTGACGAGATGTTTGTTTTTGTACTTCCCGTACAAGAAAGTATTATCTATGCATATTGCCAATCTGCAATGTTTAAACGCTTCAATGCAAGGTCCAATGCCCAGAACATTCTCTTAAATATACCATATCCTGGCTCAATCACCTTGTGCCCTGGTTTGTGTGCTGAATGACACACAATATGTGAGACAACATGTTGTATGAGTCATCCTAGTCACCATACACCATCTAAATCGCTCTGAGCTTTGCTTCTTAAACCTTCTTTCTCTTCACATAATATTGTAACTAATCATCAATCATTGTCTGAAGATCACCAGCTCTGATGTCGGGATTTTCATTGACATATTTGGTGAATATACAAGCCATGAATCTTAAAATCAAGGTGTGGATGATATTGGCTCAAATCTAGTTTAAACAATTGTGTGGACCTTCGACAATAGTAATCATGAAAGCACTAGGGTGCTTGTTCGTTATCGTAGCACACAATCTCCATTAACACTCATTTTCAATTGGACAGTAGATGTCCCACAACTTAGTGGTTGGCCGATTCACCACAAAAGATCAATGATGAATAATATGGTGTCTCTCCACTGCATTTATCAGCACATCTTTGGTCTGGAATAGCATACCTTTCTTAAATTTATCACTATAGCTTCAATCTAATAGTTCCAATTCTTGATCTTCCTCCCATCTCATAATACCACTACCACCAACAGCGTTGTAGAACGGGTATGAATGGACAAGAGAAGCCTCACTGCCCCTGGTGGTGGTAGTGACCACAGCATTAGCAACATCAGACGGCGTGTCACTGAACCCCTCTATGGCTCTATCTCATCTTCCTCTAAGCCTTCACACACGTCTCCATCATCATCAAATTGATCTACCCTATCTTCTTCACGAACTTCGTTTTGGTGCTGATCTTTAATGGGTAATGGGTATAGGGACATAAGATTTTGTGTATGTACTTTGGTTTCATTTTGAGGAGGCACAATCAGTTAAGGGGAAGAAGAGATAATACAAGTTTGATGTGCAAAAGTTGAAGAGGTCATTTGTGTTTGGTGTTGAGAATATGAAAAAATAAAAGGGGTTTGGTTTTCAGGCGGTGTGAAGCTTAAAGAGGCTTGGTGTTGATAGGAGGAGGAGGTGGGAAGTGTTTGAGGGGGTTGGTCACTTCGACTAAGGTTGGCCATATTTGAATTTTCTTATACTTCAACGTACAACTCATAAAATATTGCTCGTGGCCCACCACCCCGACAGTAGAACATAGCACTTTTAACATCATCATCATCATCATCCTCAATGGGTATCATCATCCAACTTAGAGCATCATCATTCACTAACTAACCCATCCCCTGTGACACTTTTCACTTTGTGGCTGTACATGTTGATACCAAAACGACTACCAATCTGAGCAATAAGCTGCTCAAAATTGATATCAACATTCACTAACACGACCTTCTTCTTTCCACCCTCATAATCTGCTATGTTTACCCCGTGCACCATTTTTCCATTAATATGACATAACAATTGGATGCATTTTGCCATATACACCTATTTGAACACACCATTGTATCATCCAAGATTGTAATCTAACATCCCAAACATTTGGCCGATTAAAGAATATTATCCAAACGAAACATTACAACTAATCAACTAACTAACACTATAATTTCACAAAACGCCGCAACTAATCAACTTACACTATAATTTTACAAAACACCACAACTAATCAACTAATACGATAATTTCACAAAACATCACAAATAATCAAATAACTAACACTATAATTTCACAAAAAACCACGATTAATCAACTAATACTATAATTTCACAAATAATCAACTAACTAACACTATAATTTCACAAAACACCACAACTAATCAACCAATACTATAATTTTACAAAACATCACAACTAATCAACTAACTAACACTATAATTTCACAAAACACCAATTTACTAACAATCCATAATTTTCTAGGCTTAAAGATTACCTCAAAGCACAAAGCAGGAGTTGGTGGCGGCTGGTAGACGGGCGGTGTAGTCTGGCGGTGGCGACAGCTTCTCCAACGAGTGGTGGCGGTGTTGATGGCGATCTGAAATTGCAAAAGAGATGGCTATGTTTTTTGTTTGCGGGCCGAGTGAAATGAGAAGGGGAAAGAAGAAGAAATCGTCTACTAGGATTAAGAACCGGTGAAATCTCTTCAAGAGACGATCTTGATTTCTAAAGAAATCGTCTATGGAAGAGACGACTTCTAAATTTATACGCACGGTTCTTATTAGCACTGAGATTGTTGCCCCTAAAGACGATTTCACAAATTTCAACCTTACTCTCTGTTCACTGACTCAGACCGTGAGTTGATACTAGGTCAGCAGACAATTTCAACTTCTGAAATTAATAAAATCAGAAGTGTTATTTTATGAATTAGTTTCAAAACGAGTTAGCAGTGGAATATTTTCGAACAGATTAGCTATTTCGGATTTTTTTTCTTTTCCAAAATTTAGCTATTAGCATGCAACTATTTTTTTTCAAAAATGTGGCTACCTTTTTTGACCTAGACCCCGTTCGATGGCGACTTACAAAAGTGTAGCAAGATAATCTGTGGGGATTAAGGTGACTGCGAATCGCGTGATAAGCTCAGATTAATGCATCGGTGAATTTGCATCCGTTCGTAGGCGCGAATTATGATTGGTATGACATTGTGCATAAAAGACTTATTTAGCCCCTCCACTGCTTCTGCAAAGAACAGAATATCAACCCCATAAAACAACACCAGCAACATATATCTCATGGTGGCAGCAGTAAATCAAAGGATTTGGTTTGATGTAGACAAAATTCAGTGATTTCACACTTACGTTCAGGGGATAGGGTTTTTAATTAGATGTACACTGTCAGAGTCAACTGTCAGCCATCTTCAATGATGTAGCAGCAGTGAGCTAAATCATTCTTGTCGCAAATTAAATCCGGTCAAGCCATCTCACTGAGTTGCATCGATTCTTGTTCGCAACTAGCTTCCGGTGACACCAGCAAGGGATAGAGTTTGATAAAAACTGTTGCTTTTCTCCGTTCAAAGCCTGTCAAATACGGGGTAAAAAGCAACATCAGCACTTTTTTTGTGGGCAAATTATAAATGAAGTATAACATGATCGTAAAAGTCAACTTTCAATCCTGAACGCAGGGTACACTTGCGTTTGGATAAAGGTCCATTTTTACATTAATGTCCCAGCTTTATAGACGGTCGCAGAGCTTTTAAAATGACAAATCGCCCACAAATCGTTGCTTTTCAGCGAATCGTTCCTAACGAACGGCACCATAATTTCACGCTTGGTTAGAAAGAAACACAAAATTCATGCATAAATGTCGGCGTGATCCTCATCCCACGCGCGTGAGTGTGACGGCGTCCTCCACTCCACCGTAGTGCCCGTCTTCATCATCCCTTGCTCTCTGCCCTTCCTTTGTTCCTTCTCTCTCCGCATTCCTCGGTTGCTGCTACCAACTTTTAGCTTCCTCGCTGCGTCTCCTCAACCGTCGATCGCCGCCGCATCCGGGAGCGGAGATTCCCAACCTTCACTCATTCGTTCCCCTCTTTCCGACCCATTTTTCATTGATATTCCTCCTGTCTGACTGAAAAATCTCATTTCCCTTTATTTCGATTTTTCCCCTTCTTTCCGCTCTAGAACAAGTACTTTTGCTCGGGGTTGAGATTTTTTTTAATTAATTAAGGTAGATTTCGATTTCAACGTCTTTTGCTGCTATTGCGTTTGTTAATATAGGGCAGTTTTCGTTTATTTGTTTCTTCCCGAGCTAAGAAATATTGCAGATGATAGGAGATTGGAGAAAACAGCTGGAAGAAGTAAAAAGCGGTTGAGTCATTAGGGGGATTTAACTGATTTCCGTTGCTTTGTCTCTACCTTTTTTGGCAAATTTCTTCCTCCACATTTTCTTTACCCTCGGCTGTTCTTGTCGAACCCGGGTGCAATTTCGGATCTCATCCGATAACAGATTCGCAATTTGCAGTTCTGGGTCACATTTTGGATCTCGGGAATTTCTACCTACTAAAAGGTTTGCGGAGCTCGGTTCATTTTCAGTCTGCGTTTCATTGGAAATTACAAAAACCAAGAGCGATGGTGAAACGCTTTCTTTTTCGATCTTAACTTGTAAAAGACGGAGAAGTTAAAACCGTAATTTATAACATTTTGAACACCTCGTTAAGGTGGGATGTGTAGGTTAGGGAGGAGGATCAGGAGATGTGTATGGTAGAGCGGCTCGACGAGGAGGTTAGAAAAGGAGGGAGGAAAGGGTGGCGGAGAGCCGAAATGGGTTTGAAAGTCGTTATTAGTGAGAGATCGGGAAAGGCTTCTTCTCCGACGCCATCGGCGTCATCGAGATCGAAGATGAAGCTGTGGATGGTGAGGGCGACAACATCAATTTTGCTATGGACTTGTATCGTTCAGTTGACCACTTTGGGAGAGGTCTGGGGACCGCGGGTGTTGAAGGGATGGCCCTCTTGTTTCAACCAGGATTCTGCTCTGGATCTCAAGTTACCGTCCGCTGTAACTACACCAACTCGCGTGCTTCCACAGAAGAGTGAGTTTATTTTAATAGCTCTTATTTGATACACGGCTTTTTGCTTTGGGGAATGGTTATTGCTATTCTGGATCGTGAGATAGGGTTTAAGCTCATGGCGCACCTCCAAAATTGTTTGAAGTTTGTAATAAATGATTGGGGTAACCAGGTAGTCTTGAGATGGTTTTAATTTGGATCCGCTGACGTGTTTGATAGATGTTTCGTTTCCTCCCTGCCGATTTGATTGTTGTAAATTTCCCCGATTGTCAATGATAACTGAGCTTGAACTAGTGCTTTCTGTATCAAGGATATGCATACTTTTAGTAATCCCGCTGTTTCTGAGGGGTCCATCAATCCCCCAACAAGTAAAGTGTAGTTCTCAATCTTGGCTGAATTATGTTAATTATCCTTTTTGCTCTGTTGGTGCTTTCTTTGCTACCTATTGGTTTTCTAACGGTTGTGATTCATAATATTTTCCTAAGGCTTGTCTTGTACCTATTTTGGGTAGCTTTTCATGTTCTATGAAGCTGAACTGGTCAATTATGTAAATAAACTTTATTTATTTGTTTATGTTGGTATTTGTGTTTGATGTATGCACGTGCAGTATTGTTTGAATTGGTTTAGGTAGTATGTCATCCCTTTATGCTTTTGCTTGACATTTTGTCCCTGACATGATCATGTTCAGGCCATGACAGCATGTTTGCAACCCTGGAACTTATGCATTTTCCCCCTTTTCCAACATTCACAGTTTTATAGTGTAAAAAACTTGCATTTAATTGACTGGCGGTATTTGATCAGGGGTTTACAAGAACAATGGTTACCTCATGGTTTCATGCAACGGAGGGCTCAATCAAATGCGATCAGCAGTGAGTCATCCACAAACTTAGCATACTTTGAATGCTTTGACATTTTTCTTCTGTTTCCCAATAGTTTTCATCTTGGTTTTTTTTTTCTTCCAGTCAACCAAATTTATGGAATCTCCTTATTTATGCAGATATGTGATATGGTTGCCATTGCGAGATACCTCAATGTAACACTTATAGTCCCTGAGCTGGATAAAACATCATTTTGGGCAGATCCTAGGCATGTTCCTATGATGTTTTCTTGTATGCCATGGAGTTCTTTCTTTATCTACCTTTTTTTACCAGTCCTTTGTATTTCTTGATAAATGCTGTAATGATTTATCCTGACATTTTGTTCTCATCAATTGCTTGGCAGTGAATTCCAAGACATTTTTGATGTGGACCATTTTATTACCTCTTTGAGGGACGAGGTGAGGATTCTGCAAGAACTCCCTCCTAGGCTCAAGAAGAGAGTGGAGCTTGGAAGGGTGTATACCATGGCCCCAATAAGCTGGTCTGATATATCATACTATCATAATCAGGTCTGATTTTCTTAGATATAGAGGAGATCTGATCTGTTTTATGGTGGTTCATATTTTCTGTTTTTTTTTTTTTGTTGTTGTGTTGTTGTTGGTCCTGATGTTTTTATAATTGATGGTGTTGTATGCACAGATTCTACCACTGATAAAAAAGTATAAGGTCCTCCATCTGAACAGAACAGATGCTCGGCTTGCCAACAATGGGCAACCGTTAGATGTTCAGAAACTGCGCTGTCGCGTTAACTTCAGTGCTTTAAAGTTCACACGGCAGATAGAGGAACTGGGCAGAAAGGTTGTGAATATGCTGAGGCAGAATGGGCCCTTTTTGGTTCTTCACTTGAGATATGAAATGGACATGCTTGCTTTCTCTGGCTGTACACAAGGGTGCAATAATGAGGAGGTGGAAGAGTTGACAAGGATGAGGTATAACTAGAGTGTAACAACCCCTTTGTGCATGAGATGACACTTTTAGATTTTAAACTAAAATTTAGCATTTCATCAACTTGAAGTGACATCGTTCAATTTTGTCGTGTCTTAGATATGCTTATCCTTGGTGGAAGGAAAAAATTATAAATTCTGACTTAAAGAGAAGGGATGGGCTTTGTCCCTTGACACCAGAAGAGACTGCTCTGACCCTCAGGGCTCTGGATATTGATACGAGTTACCAGATATACATTGCTGCTGGTGAAATATATGGCGGGGAGAGGAGAATGGCCAGTCTTGCAGCCTCATACCCTAAGCTGGTAAGAGAAGTGCGTTTGTATCCTTTTTCAAAGTCTTGTTTGGTTGTTTGGTCTTTTCTCCTTTGGAATTCCTAAGTTCTTTCATCATGTGATTAATCATCAGGTGAGGAAGGAGACATTATTGGATCCGTCAGACTTGAGGTTTTTTCAGAACCACTCATCCCAGATGGCTGCATTAGACTATCTTGTTTCACTTGAGAGTGATATCTTTGTACCTACTTATGATGGCAACATGGCTAAAGTTGTGGAGGGACACAGAAGGTAAATTTCAGATCATGTCATACAGTCTCTAAACGCTACACCACTTTTTTACAATGTTTTTTGAATTTTTTATTGTATATATGCAGACAACTTGGTTACAAGAAAACAATCCGGCTGGACAGAAGATTGTTGGTAGATTTGATAGACAAGTACAGCTCTGGGGTGTTGGGTTGGGATGATTTCTCGACAGGGGTGAAGCAGGCACATTCAGAGCGAATGGGAAAGGCATCAAAGAGGTTAGTAATCCCTGATCGGCCTAAAGAAGAGGACTATTTCTACTCAAATCCACAGGAATGCCTTGAACAGGATGAATTGTCATTGACCACTTCTAATTTCTGATGTTATGTGTGATGAGTGGTTCGCTGTCGACATGGCACACAATTGTTGTACTATATACAACGTAAACACGCTGGTTCAGGAAATGGTGGAGTATATGTAAGAAAAGAGTGGAAAGGAGCCAAAGTAGCTTGCTAGAACATTGCTGAACTTGGTGGCTGAAAACTGCAAGGGACAATGAACTAGGTTACATAATAAGAGGAGACGAATGGGTGAAGGGAGAAATAGGGGGCTTATGGGCGAGTAGTTGGGGATATGAAGAAGTGAAGATTTGAGTTTTTTTTCTTCTGTTGGGGAGAAATAGGGGGGGGGGGGGGGGGGGGGGGGGGGGGGGGTTATGGGAGAGCAGTTGGGGATATAGAGAAGTGAAGATTTGAGTTTTCTTCTATTTTATATAAATACCCGTTTGTAGATGCAAAATAATCTGTTTATGATGCGCTCTGTATATATAGAGAGAGAGGGCACCTTGTCAATTATTGAGAGAAAAAGAAGAGTTTGAGTGGGGGGTTGGTTGGAAAAAGAAGAAAGAAGAGTTTGGGTGGGGGGTTGGTTGGTTGTTTTACAATCAGTCCATTGCTGCAGTTTAGGAAACAAGAACACTACATTGTTTGATTAAGATTGTGGAAATGAGGTTTTCCTAGACACATTACAACCGGTTGCGAATTGTGTTTCTTATTTTATTTTTTCTCTTAGTTCCCCCTCATTATTTTTAATTGCTTGATCAGGGTTACTTGTGCCGTTGGGAATTTTTGTATTTAATTACATTTGTATGAAATATAGGAGACTGTAGTAAGCTTTCTACAGCCGATATGCTCCTTATGGATTGATTGTTATGATCAATGTCGATGAGTCAATGTGTTTGTTGGGTTGGAATTTGGAAGTGGTAGCTTTGGATCAAATTCTACATCGCAAAGGTTTTGTTTATTAGTGTTATTCCTCACGCTGTCCTGTTAGGACATGCCGCCTGATGTAACTCCTCATTTTAGCTGTCTTTGTAGTCCGATGTATAACAATAGTTTAACGTGATATTAGTATTTTCTAAAAAGAATAGTTAAGTTGCCTTGGAAGGGTGGAACATATGACTTACGAGGACCAAATGTGAAAGTAATAAGTCAAAAAAATAAAATGGGAGTCTTTCGAGGACTCCCTCTGCATTGCAAAGTGGTGTTTTGTCATAGATGTTGAGCACGAATGTGATGCCCCCAACCTGAAGCTGTGCATGCC
Organism: Limonium bicolor; assembly: GCA_023374045.1. NCBI lineage: Eukaryota > Viridiplantae > Streptophyta > Magnoliopsida > Caryophyllales > Plumbaginaceae > Limonium > Limonium bicolor. The sequence goes on from CM041779.1 coordinate 315,190,257, forward strand.
CATATGTATTAGGTTATCGATGTGCAAGTGTGAAGTTAGCAAGGACGTCTCTGGTCTCCTCGACTCAGTAGTCCCATAACTTGGCAGTTAGTTGATCAAATCCAATAGCCTTGGAGCTACAATGTTTTTCTGATGGTTAAAGGCGCAAGCGGTGTTGTGTTGTTTTCTGTGATATCTAGCTAGAGTAGTGCCTTGTCAAAACCAAAGCTCTATGAGATTACGGAGTGGACACTTACCTTTGGAGGACGGTTGTCGGAGTAGCTACAAGAGATATATTAGTGGTCGCTGTGAAGATCAATGACGGAGCATCACGACGATTCGGGCGGTGGGGACTATTATTTAGAGTCGATCAAACCCAACCCGGCTTGGTGACCCGATCCGGTTGGATAAAAAATTAGGTCCGAATTAAAAATTGGATCAGACTCCGGTAAAATTTATTTTGGTTCCGAAATAAAGTCCGGTTCAACTTGAATTTAAATATATTATTTAAAACATATATATGATAAAATATATATTTAATGTAATTTAAATTTATTAATTATTTAATATTTTTTGTTGAATTTTTTTATTTATTTAAACATTTACTCCCTCCGTCCCACATTGAGTCCTATTTACTATTTGGACATGTCGTTTGACTTCAATTTTTAATATAAGATAAATTAATTTTGAAAATTTAAATTTATATGATTCCTTACATGATAAAAACTATAGTAATATAAAATTTAGGTTTAGTTATAAAATTATTTTATCTTATATGTTTAATATTGAGGTGGAAAAAGTGCCAAAAAGCAAACAGGACACTTATGACGGGACGGAGGTAGTATTTAATTTTATTATTTATTCAAATTTTTATAAATTATTTATCAAAAATGAAAAAATTGGTCTGGGCGAGCCAGGTAGCGGTAGAGCCTGGAAAAAAACCGGGCATGGTCTGACATGGCCCGACCCCAAAAATAAAAACCGGACTTGGACATTAGAAACAGGCCTGATGGGTCTAATATTCTCTCCAGGTCTGGCCCGAGCCCGGTATGTCGCCCATTTGATCAAATTTACATATAGTCCGTTCGTTAAAGGGTTTGCCATATCCTTCCTTGTTGTTGGTGTAAGCCACCAATTCCTTAGTTGATGATCTTCTTGTCGTGAGTATATGGCTCCATAGATGAAGGTTTTGCCACAACTTCAAGTGGTGAGGAACCAAACTCATCTCGAGGTTATTTCCGGATCAGTTCAAGCTCAATCTAGGTTTAGGTTTAGCTTAGTTCATGCTCACTTTTATCTCTTTTGCTTCCATGGTGGGCAAGCCAAGGTGTGGCGATTGGGGTTCCTCGATTGCCAATGATGATCCACTTCTTTTTCTCTCCCATGAGCACGGGTCCATAAGATTCTACTTACCATTGTCTTATTTTTGTGGCATGTTGAAATACCCCGTAATTAAAAATAGTGATTAATTAGGCTAATAAGTATTTTAGAAGCTTAATTATGTCTAAATAATCATGAGGGGACAAATCCCGAAGAAAACGGATCCTTAACGGTTTTTGAAAAGCAACTAAAAGCACAAAACGAAACTTAAGCGCGTTTTTCGAGGAAAACCAGGAGGAAAACACGACTTTAGCGGGTCAAATGGACTCGTAACAATGTTGGTCAACCAAATAGTCATTAATGAACATTAATGAAGGTCTAGGACCAATAAAATCAATTAAACGAGAAAATAGTAAAAAACTGTAAAAAACGGGAAGTTGTGGGGTGAGAGTGTAAATAAACCAAACTAGTGTGTCCACTATTGCAAATAAAAATTTTTAAAACCCTTGTCAGGGCTGTGTTTGCCGGCCTAATATCTGCCACCTAAAAGCGGTGAGTTAGGCTTTATGATGTTCCACCTGTGGTGGATGGCCAGTTACTACTCGGGTATCTTTTGCTCTAGTGACTGGTTGATTGTTGTCTAGGAGCTGGGATGTTGGTCTTTGGTCGGGGTACATGTTAAAAGTCATATAAACGTGATTATTTTCTTAATATGCATGATTAATGTATGGTTGAGTATACCTTACCAACAACATTCATTTATTATACCACAACAAATTGAATTGATATACCTAACACAATTAGTATACATGACACATCCAATTTATATATGCTCCACAACACATCCTATTCGTTTACTGGAACACGCCAAATTTTTTTACATATGTGGGAACCTGCTGAAACTGGCTAACTCTTTACGATACGTCCACAACAGGTCATGTACGTGTCTCCTAGACTGACTTAAGGTAATGCAGGTAATTTAAAGCTTAAGTACAAAGGACGCAAGTACTTAAACTGGAATCCGCTGATTCGATTGAGAATTATCACTCTAGTAATTCACTCAAATTCATTCCACGCCCACCTATGGACTGTGGGACAATTTCGGACTTACCATTGAAGTCCTTCTACCCCGACCGACCTCTCGGTCACCCGTCTCCCAGCAGTTTCCCAACTACTGCCCAACCGCCTAAGCTACCCCTTACAAGTGTTGTCACTCCACCGCTCACACTACTGCTCACTCTATGACTCATCACCACTCACTCATACAACTGATGAACCCTAATACAAGCCTAATCAGTTTTAGCACTTCTCTCAACATGAAACATTCAATATGGGTTCATAAGTGTGTGAGTGTGTCTTCAGTGTTATCCCAACTACCCAATATATACATTAAGTTCTAACCATCATTAACCTATCTCTAGCTATCCCCTAGGTCTCAACTAACTTCCTCGGCTACTTGGATTCGCTTGCTTCCCATTGGTTGAGTTGCTGCTCGGCCAACACTTGCCTAACACGTGGCAGCACGTCATTGGTCATCGTGTGCGGTGGCTGTGGGTGTCGGTTGAAAGTTGGCCTCTAATTGAGCTTTGCAAGTTGGCAACTCAGTTTAACTTCTTTGGTAGCTTCAGCTAGTTTCCTCCATGATGATTGCTTGCATAGGTAGACTTATAGGCACATGAGGAAGTTCGTTATTGGTTGTCTTCAAGCCTAGGAAAGACTTGCTTGATCCTAATTAAGTTCTTTTGACTTGATTTGTCTTCAAGTGCATTTCCACGAAGTTTCCCAAGTAAGCTTGGTTATTGACTTCATCACTTGAGTGTTTGTTGATCCTAAGAAAAACTTTCTTGATTCTAATCAAGTTCTTCTGACTTGATTCCTCAAAGTTTCACATGTAAGCGTGATTATTGGTTTCATCACTTGAGTGCTTGTAGTGTATGTCATGTCTAAGCTTTGTCTGAGCTGTTATGGACTATGTGCCCGATCTGTTGGGCACAAATCTACAAAAGAGAATCTGCTTGCAACCTTATGTGCCAAGCGATTCTTATAACTTTTTTTTCTGAAACACTTACACTTAAACACACGTTAAATATACAAGGAAAAGTTTTCAATCATCAAAATCTCAAGGGAGGACTTGACCTAACACCTGCAACTGCTACACTTAGAGTGCGCTCTGAGAAGGGCTGGGTTTGGATGATTTAAACTCAGGACCTTTTGCTCCCCTACTCCACCATCCACCAACTCAACTACTAATATTATACTTTGCTATTACCTTAGTATATATATTCATGTACCACAAAGCATCTAATTTATAAGCTATCATATTCATTTGTATTCTAAAAAAGTATCGATTCCAATGAACTGACTGTAGATAACTTGTGTACCATTGTCTTAATTATCAATAATAACATGATATTTGAGAATATAGTGTGTTCAACGAATAAATAAACAAAACTTATATTATCAAGATCACAAATATGTGGAACAACTTCTTTTTTGTTCAATTTATCGAAGCCTTATTCTTGGGAATCAATATTTTTAACCAAAATGATAATCCTTTGAGGTAGTAAAGAAATCGACACTAAATGTTTGATAAGTCTTGTTCGTTTTTGTAGTCAGATTTTTAGTTCATGCAATCATTATAAAAAATATGCAGTCAGTTTTGTAGAATTTACAATCATAAATGCAGTTAATTTTTAAGGTTCGCAGTCGCAAAAAAATTTTTATGATATTTTTAAATAATAAAGATTGGTTTTACAAATAAAATAAAAGTTGTAGATATTCGTTTATGATGGGGGGATTTTTATTCCAACTTGATTTGGGCTATACTATGATTATGAATAGTTTTATTAGATCAAATGGAACTTAATTTGGGTTAAAATGAAAAAAAATGATCATGGGTGACCCGACGGATGCTCCAGTGGTCTGTCTGTTTTGACACGTCTAGAATGGACCAAAAAAAAGGATCGGAAGTTGGAGCATCCTTTTTTTTGTTCCACACGCTTCAAGGCCGTCAATGTTTTACCTGTCCGTTTTAAAAACGAACAGGACGTTGGAACACCCTTCTCTTTTCATCTGTTTCAGATGAATAGAGGGTCACGACTGTTTTTGTTTTTTCTGATTTTAAAGCTCAAATTCAGTTTCGTTTGATACAAATCATTCTTAAAACTATTCATAATCAAACTTTAACATAAAACAATCTACTATGAATATAAATTGTTACCTAAACACATAAAAAAGAATTTGGCTGAAAGAAAATTGAAAACTAAGATGGTTTAAAGAATGCCCCTCGCGGTAAGCCGGGGGCATCGCCTCTTCCCCCCTCCCCCCCCCCAACTAGGGCGTTTCACCCCTGCACCTCGACTCGATTTGACTAGTCACACGAAATGACAACATAATAGATTCAAGGCATATTCAATAATATTTTTTAAATTGTCAAAAAAATGAGGGCTTGGGGCATACCCAAAAATTGAAAAAAATTGCGACTACGAACTCTAGAATATTGTCTGCATGTTAGTGACTACGTATCTAAAAAACTGATTGCATATTTTTCATACTACATAAACTAAAAAACTGACTGGAAAACCTAGCCGAATAGTTAAAATTATAATTCAAAATAAGCAAAATTAATTCAGTTATTTATAATTACTAATTTAAATAGATAACATTGATAATAAATGTGTAGTAATTACTTCTATTCTCTAGTGAATTAGAAAATTGATTATAATTAATAATATTATCATAGCAATTAACATATCAATAGAAAAAATAATTCTGACCAACCCACCCATATCATAATTATTTGATTATTATAACTAGGGATAGTCAATCATGTCTACTAGGCAATTATAATTTTAATGGCCCCAATAACACCCTAGTTATAATGCCGATACATGCTGCACACTTATTACCTATGATACGCAAGACTACTTGAACGAAACCCAAAACCAAAACAAATAACTAATATACTATACAATCAGAGTTATTTGTTTCGGTTTTGGGTTTTGTTATGGTAGCCTTGCGTATTTTAGGCATAATAAGTGTGTGACATGTATCGCCCTTAAAACTAGAGTGTTTTGGGGTCGTTACATTTAGTGGTATTAGAGCCACGTTTGGCTTTTGTTAGGTTTGTTGGGTGTTTGCATGTCTGCGCTTTTGTGTCGTCTGTCTGTTGTCTGTTGATTGCTGCTTGCTGCTTGGTTTGTTGTCTATCTGATGTCAGTAGTATTTGTATGCTCTATGGTTGTCTTCCATTAGAGTTGCGCAACGGAAGTGTAGTGTCTGTTGAGTTCTGAGTGTAAGTATGAGAGTGTTGGGTCCATTGGGAAAGGATGCCTTCTGTGAGTTCGGATGTGATTTGGTCGTTTGCTCTTTGTGCTGTGTTTTGGGCTAAGTTGTCAGTGATTATCGTTGTGTTCCACATGTCAGTGTTTCAGCAATGAGTTTTACATGGTAACTTGTGATTAGGTTTGAGCCTTTGCGATGTGAGATCCCTCTTTGTGTGAGTCATTGTCATTAGAATCCCGGCACTTGAGGTGCATAAGTTCTGAGTTTTGAGTTTTGTCGAATTTCAAGGACGAAATTCTTTTAAGAGGGATATAATGTTGTGCCCTTGTTTTTTTATTATGTTTCTGGTTTGCAAAGGGATCATTATATCATTTTCTATCTTATGTTAGAGTGTATGTCATGGTGGATAGTTATTATAACTTAAGAGAGAAGGATGAGTAAAAGGGTAATCTGCCAAGTGGGATTTAATAAGTTAAGAGGGAGTTTCTAACTCATGTCATCTTCTTTTTCTCCCTCCTTGTTCTTCTTTTACATTTTCTCTTTTGCTCTTCCACACTCTTATCCTTCTCCATTCCACTCTCTCAGATTCTTCCTTTGTTTTATGCATCCAGAGTTCAGTCATCGGGTAGATCTATGTGGGATTTTGGTGTGCTGTCTATTGTCATCAGGTTTGAAGATTATGGGTTTATTAGTATTTGTTCTTTGTCTCATTTTCCTTGTTTCTAATTTTGGGTTTCTACTTCCAGTTAATCTAGTCGATTGTTCGTCTAGTTCGAGAGGGGATTCGAGGGGAATTTATTGCAAGGATCGGTAGAGTCTTACGGGTTCTTTGATTCGAGGTAGGTGGTAGATGGATTCGGTATGGGTGTGTTCACCCATGGGGATTCTAGGATTTTGGTTCATTTTTTAATGTGTTTGATATGCTCTCTGATTTCGATGTGAATTTGGATTGGTTTTGATTTACGTTTTCGCTTCGCTTAAACCCCCATGGTGTTGTGTTTGAATGCTTACTTTGATATGAAGAATTAACGTATTAACAACGGTGAATGTTGGCATTTGGATTTGTCTATTCTGTTTTTGAATTTGCAGTTTTTGTCATATCCGAACATGTGTCCGAACATGTAAGTTCGGACAGCATGTGCGGAAGCCTCTGATTTTGATGGTTTCTACCTTGTCCGGACTTCCGTTTGAACTTGTATGTCTAGACGGAGTGCGAGGATGATGTCTAGGTTTACGGTTCGACTTGTGTCTGAACTTGTAAGCCCAAACACAAGTCCCGACGCCCTCTAGTTTTCAACCCGACATGCGTCCGAACTTGTAAGTTTAGACACATGTCCAGACACCACTGATTTGAGTCAAGGCATGCGTCCGGACTTGTAGGTTCAGACACATGTTTGGACGCCTCTGATATAAGTTATGGCATGCGTCCAAACTTGTAGGTTCGAACACATGTCTGGACACCTCTATTTTGAGTTTCGGCTTGCGTCAGAACATGCATGTTCGGACACATGCCCTGACACCTCTCTGAAATAGTCTAAAATGTTCATTTGACTTCTGTTTTGCATTTTGTTTGTAAGGTTATGATCTCTTAAGTGTGTATAAGCTATTTTGACATGTTTTATATGCGTTTGTATGGCATTTCTGTTCCGAAAGTATTCCGTTTTGTTTATGGCGTTAAATTGCTTTGACAGTATGATTTCAGTTTCTATTTCCGTTCGACTTTCTATGGTTTGCTAGTCTTGGCTTAAGATATTTGTTTCTGCAATGACTTCGGTTTCGTTACGTTAAGATAATTGTGCATGGAGTTTGTATTTTACACACATTATGTTTTGTAAGTGAAGCTTCTATTTTGGGACCTAGTTACTTTTCCTTCTAAGTCGTGGATGGTTGGGTCGGGCTATCCCGTAGCATGCTACGTAGACGTCCTGCTGTTTCTGTTCTAGGACCGACGGGTCCATTGGTTTTCGGACCATTTCTACGTTGTCAAGGATCTTTCGATCCATGGGTCTTTGACCCTTTCTGCATTGTCGAGGATCTTATGATTCATTGGTCTTTGACCATTTTTGTGTGTGCTATGAGCTAGTGTTCCACTCTGTTTGTGAACCATTTTGATTGTGAACTACTTTGTTTTGTGGGTACATGATTTGTGATAACTCTATTTTGGTGAACGTTCTGATTTGTGAACTCTGTTAAGTTCAGCTAAGTGTATTATGATATTTGTTTTGTTCAGTTTTGAGCTTTCGCAGCTTCTGACATGAGACCCTACTTTGTGCTATGAGCTAGTGTCCCACTCTGTTTGTGTAACACCCTGTATTTCACCTTAAATGCAAGTACATGAAAATACGAATCTAATGACTTAAACGGATTCAAAAATGAACTCCAAACGAGTCTTAAAACTACAAACCAAGCTTGGCCCGAACTTGTGTCCGGACGTCTGATGTTCGGACACAAGTCGAACGTAAAACAGGCTGAGAAAAACCAAATGTCCGAACTTATGTCCGGACATCGATGTTCGGACACAAGTCGAGAGTTTAGAAAATCTGGAGATAGAAGCGTCTGAACTTGTGTCCGGACATTGGATGTTCAGACACAAGTCGAGAGATAAAACATAATGTGTCCGGACTTGTGTCCGGACATTGATGTTCGGACACAAGTTGAGATTTAAAACAAGTGGGTGTCCGAACATTGGTCCGTACTTGTAAGTTCGAACATAAGTTGAAACTTACAAGTTGGAATCGTCCTCGCATGTTGTCCGAACATTGAAGTTCGGACAGATGTTCGGACACATTCAGAACAGCAAAAACAAAATAAACTCTCGGGGCCTGTCCGAACATTGATGTCCGGACGGACGTTCGGACAGGTCCTGGAATACGAATTTTAGATGAGAAACAGAGTTAAAACGAGTGCGGAGACAACTACAAAATAGAGATCAAAGTGTCATAAGTATTTTATCATCAAAGTTTAGCAAATGTTACCATAGAAATACAGCGGAATAACTTCAAATCCAAGGTGCTAACTCCACACTCAATCCTTTGAGTGCTCAGGCTACAAATCTACAAACTTAAACAAACCAAAAGTTTAAACATAATGTCTCAAAAATATACCATCTTAAATACTGAAATCTGAATAACAATTTATTCCCTAAGACTATGTGACAGCGCAATCGCCATCCCCAATCTCACAATCTGTACCTGTGATAAGAAAACAACATACAAAAACACAAAGGGATCGCACAAATTAGTGAAACTAAGTAAATTCCATCTCACTGTGTAAAATACATTTTGAAATCTCTTTTGCAATTGATTAAGCAAAACATACAGAAATAATAAACCAACGTTCTGAATCCACTTTCCAGCCATCACTAACCGGTGAAATATTAGGGAGCCTTCAACAAGAAATAATCACAAATAAATCTAACATTCACAAACGGACTGAAATACCAAACCGCCTCACCCTAAGTCCTTAAGTGTGCACACCCCCTATGAAACAGCAGTCACATAGAGTAGATCAAAGAGCTTAACTGCAGTCATTGTATGCAGCACAAATTAATATATCAATGTAATCAATTCATGGTCAAGGTCCAGAGTACCAACATGGTGAGTCAGGGAGCACCAAGAACTCCAACAAGGTGAATCAAGGAGCACCAAGAACCCCAAAGCAATTGATTTTCAGTGAAGAGCTCCCAAAACCAAATCCAAATCCAGTTTCCAAATACCACGATCAATTCACAATGCACCAAAATTCTATTCCAATTACAAAACCAACATTTGGATTTCCAAAACACCGCTTGTAGTAGAGATAAAATTCACGTCATCAAAATAAACATAAGCACAAAATTTACCTGACTGTTCCCTTGACTCAGGAAGACAACCCAACTAGTTCACCAGAAACGCTCACCATCGATACCGGTGTCTAGATTAATAACAATCCACAATCAAAACTACTAACCATAACCAGATGAATTAATACATTATTTAAGTAGTAGACTTTACTCGTTGGAATTCTAACCGGCACCAAGGAAGAGAATTGACAACAACAAAAGTAGAACGTGAATTGGGAGTTCAGGAGAGAAGAACAAGAATATTGTAGTTATGGAACGTCGTGACGAAGAAGAAGATAGTGGGGAAAATCATGGTTTAAATAGAATATTATAAGTAATTTAGAAAGGAGAAATATTTAGTAAATCAGTTCCCTATGTTATTTAAGAGGAGAGAAAATAATTAGATTGACATTGTAAATAACTCAAGAGTGTAAATAAATTATTTAGTATTTAGTTGAAAGAAATAAGTACTAATTCAAATGATTAGTTGAAATAGTTGACAATTAAGCGATTGCCGTTGCGTAAAGATAAGGATGAACATAAAATATCTAAGGAGGAATTTAAATTATTATTTTAGAATGAGAGAAAATAAAATAGAAGAGTGTCATTAATTCACACATAAGGAATACTGTTACGTTAGAAAGGGCTCGAATAAAAATATAGAGTAAATCGGGAGAGAATTAAGGGTTTACCAACATCTAATTAATTTGGAGGAAGTAAAGCTAGAATTGAACTCTTAGAGTTAGGAAGATGTTGTAAGTAATTTAAGTGGTAAAATAATGAGTGTTGGCAATATATAATAGAAAGGATATCTAATGCTATGATTAATATAAAAGAGAGAATAGTAGTTAACATTGATATTAATTAAAAGGGAGACTAGATTTTACTACAATACTAACTAAGGGATAAAGAATGACTTACCAATATAAATAAAGAAAAACAATTCAGCCATGTAACAAGATGAGAAATGATTGTTGTTATATTTTAGGGAAAAGTGATTTATTTAAGGAACAATATATAGTTAGATAGATACTAATAATTCCCTTAAAATAGATGAAGAGATCTTATACTTATAATAAGTAATTTCTGAGAGATAAGGAATGTGAGTAATATAACATACTTAGTATTATATTAATTTTAAGAAATAATAAGGATTAGATGACTTTATTGACTTCCCTGGGCCTCTAATATTCGTTCCCATTTAGCTACTAACTTAATTATTTCAACTATATATATTATATGCATCCTAATTCAAAATTTGCGGGTATTTCATCTCATCCCCCTTAAAAGAAAGCTTCGCCCTCGAAGCTAAACCTAATCATCTCTTGAAGTGAAAGCTGATCCTGAAAACGTCTAATCATTGACTCAATTCTTAAACTGCTACCTGCTCAAAGAGTTGTGGGTATATCTTCTTCATCTCCTCTTCGACCTCCCACGTCGTCTCTTTGATTCCATGATTAGACCATAGGACTTTGACCATGCGAGTGGACTTTGATCGGGTCTCACGGGTCTTGGTATCCAGGACTCTAATGGGATACTCCTCGTAAGATAGGTTCTACTTTAGCTCCAAAACCTCTAGCCGTAACACATGCGAAGGGTTGGGAATATAACGCTTCAGCTGGGACACATGGAAGACGTTGTGAACTTTCTCCAGCTCACAAGGAAGTGCCAAATGGTATGCCACCTTCCCAATCCTCTCCAAAATTTCATAGGGACCCACAAACTTAGGGGCTCAGCTTCCCCTTTTTCCTGAATCTGGTCTCCCCTCTGACCGGAGATACCTTCAAGAAAACTTTATCCCCTACCTCGAACTCTACCGGCCTCCACTTTAGATCGGCATAGGAATTCTGCCTGTCCTGGGCTGCCTTTATTCGGCTCTGAATGAGCCGGACCTACCCCATGGTCTCCTCTATCAACTGAGGCCCTAGCACAATAGTCTCGCTGATGTCGCTCCAGCATAATGGGGTCTTACACTTCCTCCCATACAATGTTTCGTAGGGAGCCATCTTAATGTTGGCGTGGTAACTATTATTGTAAGAGAACTCCACTAGATGTAGCATGTCTGCCCACGAACCCTGGAAGTCCAAAACGCACGCACGAAGCATATCCTCCAAGGTCTGAATGGTCATCTCTGTTTGATCGTCTGTAGCTGGATGGAACGATGTACTCAATTTCAGCTTAGTGTCCATCGCCTTCTGGAACTGCTGCCAGAAGTGAGCCAGGAATCTTGAGTCTCGGTCTGAAATGATGTTCTCCCGTACCCCATGATATCTCACCATGTTTTTGATATAAGCATCCACTAACTGGCTCATCGACCAGATGTTCTTCATGGGTATGAATCTTGCCGACTTGGTAAGCCGGTCTACAATCACCCAAATCTGATTAACTCCTCCCTTTGCTGGTGGTAGTCCCACCACAAAGTCCATGTAAATTAAGTCCCACTTCCATTTCGGGACATCCAAGGGTTGCAGCAAACCTCCCATCCTCTTATGTTCAATTTTAACCTTCTGGCAAGTGAGGCATTTTGACACAAACTCCGCCACTTCCCTCTTCATCTTCAGCCACCAGAACTGCTTCTTTAGATCTTTATAATACTTATCACCACCGGGATGGACCGAATAGGGAGTGTTGTGAGCTTTTCATCAATTTTTCCTTCACATCCACATACTCTTGAGGCACACACCATCTGCCTCTGAATCTAAGATTGTCATCACTGTGGATCTCGAAGCCATCCGCTTTACCGGCCTTCATCTTCTCTCGTATTCGCTCTAACTTCACGTCACCGGGCTGTCCTTTGAGAATCTCCCCATAGATGTTAGAAGAGATACTCATGTGGAACAACTTTACCTCTCGCTCCACACCTCTTGATTCCATCACCTCTAAATTCAGCTTCTGGAAGTCACGAACCAGCTCATCTAGAAGAACCCACATTGAGTTCACTGAGTGACTCCTCTTTCTGCTAAGATCATCAGCCACCAGGTTGGACTTCCCTTCATGATACAGAATCTCCAAGTTGTAGTCCTTGATGAGTTTCAACCATCTCCTCTACCTCATGTTAAGTTCCTTCTGCGTGAATATGTACTTGAGGCTTTTATGGTAGGTGTAGATCTTGCATGAGACACCATAGAGGTAATGCCTCCAGATCTTGAGAGAAAACACCACTGCAGCCAGCTCTAGGTCATGCATCGGATAACGAGTCTCGTACTCCTTCAACTGCCTCGATGCATACACTATCACCTTCCCCTTCTGCATTAGAACACATCCTAAACCGAACTTGGAAGCATCACTGAATACTTCAAATCCCTCGGTCCCTGAAGGTAGTGTTAACACTGGGGTTGTGGTTAACCTTTCCTTCAGTGTCTGGAACGCCATCTCGCAATCATCGCTCCACTAAAACTTTACCACCTTCTTCATGAGATTGGTGAGCGGTCTGGCTATCTTCGAGAAATCCTTCACAAACCTTCTGTAGTATCCTGCCAGACCTAGGAAACTACGGACCTCTATCAGGTTACTCGGTCTCGGCCACTCTTTCACTGCCTGAATCTTTGCTGGATCCACCAATATTCCCTCCTTGGTAACAATGTGGCCTAGGAACGTCACCCGGTCCAACCAGAAGTCACACTTGGCCAATTTAGCATACAACTGCTGCTCTCTCAAAATCTGCAAAACCAGTCTCAGGTGATCCTCGTGATCTTCTTCGTTTTTGGAGTAGATTAATATGTCAGTGTAGCAGAAATATGTTACTATACTTCTACCTAGGCAGTGTACCTATCGTTTTGCGGGAATAGTGAATTGAGTGATGGTTGTTGATCTCAGGGACCTCGTTTAATTAATTGACAATTTATTTACTAACTGAGAAACTAAACTAAGAAAATAGGATACGTCACTTTTTCAGGTTTTACTTAATTTAATAAAAAGAATAACTCAATGAACTAAGATAAAATAATAAAACAGTAAAAATAAACTAAATAAAAATTGAAACTCTAAAATCTAAAGAAGCACCCCGGATTGTTCTGCAAACCTTCACTTTATTAATCTATTTATAAACTATTCCTTAATTCTGTAATAAACTCAAGAATCTTAATTAATTCGTTGACCGATCCCTGTACAACGAATCCTAAATGGCAGAAATAACAAACCGCAAACCATGCCCAAGTCAATTCTAACCAATCGCCTTATTACCAATTCCTATTGAGACAAATTAACCTGTAGGCAAACCATGCTTCTAGTCGTTAATCCGGTTTAACTTCTTATGTCTTGTTAACTAATCTCAGTGTTGCATGTTGATTAGAAACTACAAGAATTGCTTTAATAATTAGCTAGAGAATTAAAGTGCATGAAGAACAGGAATTAAACTACTGCAATTATAATTAGAGAAAAGATTACAAAATAAATATAAAGATTCGATTTGCTACCCCAATCCGGGGAGCTAGTCTAACTATTCAAACATGACTGAAAATAACAAAAATAACAAAGTATGACATTAAAATGTAACAACAATAATATATGGAAGTGGTGGTGTAATGGTGCAGGTGTGGTGGTCTGATGTGTAGTGGTGTGTGCGAGGTGGTACGGTGGAGGTGATGGTGTGGGTGAGATGGTGTTGTGGTGGTGATGCGTGAATAATGGTGACTATGGTGGTAATCGGTGATGGAAAATCTAGAGCAATTGAGAATGAGAATGGAGGCACAAGGCCTCTCTCAGGCACGTCTGTTCTCTCACTGAACTTGTGTTTATATAATGGAGCGATTGATTTATCATTTACAAATATATTTATCTTCTAATTTTATCATTACGTTGCGTCGGGAACTACTTGATTCGCCGCGTCTGGACTTGTGTCCGGATGAGCAAGTCCGGACACCTCTGTAAGTGTCACGCGAGATTTTTCTTCTGTGGTGAGTCCGGCTCTGTGTCCAGCTAAGTCACCCAGACGTCTCACAGTGCTGTCCAACCCAAGTCGTCCAGACGTATGTCCGGACGTGTCTAAAATTTGTCTCGGCCTCTGTCCGGACGCAAGGTCGAACACAACTTTGGCGGGGCCTAAAATCTTTGTTTTAGCTTTGTTTCACTCCCCGTTTGTTGCGTTGGAATCTCATGAGATAATCTATGCATTTCCTGGACTTTTCACTGCATAAGACACATAAAATGTATCAGTTCACATCAAAACATAAATCTAAGGAAAACATATGATAAGTGAGAAATAGACATGACATGAATTGTGTGAAAATAGGAAGAATTAAAGCCCTAAAAATAGATGTATTTCGCACTTATCAGTCATCTATGAACACCACCACAAACCGGTTTAGATAAGGATTGAAGATCCGGTTCATGAGGTCCATAAAGATGGTTGGTGCACCTTGAAGCTGATCGAAGAGGTCGTCGATCCTCGGCAATGGGTAGCGGTTCTTCACAGTGATCTGGTTCAACTTCCGGTAATCTATGCACAGCCTCATGCTCATGTCCTTCTTCTTCACGAACAGGACTGGGGCTCCCCACGACGATACACTCGGATGATTGTACCCCTTCTCCAAGAGCTCATCCAATTGTGCCTTCAATTCCTTCAACTCCGACAGCACCATTTGGTATGAGGCTTTAGAGATAGGTGCAACTCCGGGCACCAGATCGACGTTGAACTCCACCTCCCTGTCTGGCGACATGCCAGGGATCTCCTCGGGAAAAATGTCTGGAAACTCATTTACTACTCGGATCTCCTCAAATTTACTGGCCTCTCTGCTCAAATCCTGAACGTAGTAGAGGTACGTTTGCTGCCCCTTCTTTACTTGGGCAAGGATTGCCATTGCTGAGACGATCTTCACTTCTGGCCCCTCCTCCACAAATCTGTAGAAGATTCTCTGTCCCGACAGTCCTCTTAGCACTATCTTCTGCTCGTCATAGTCTATCCTCCCCTTGTACTTGCTCAGCCAGTCCATCCCCAAGAGATGTCAAAATCAGGTAGAACGAACTGGATTAGATCTATTACAAAAGTTACCCTCTTGATGTCTATCCCTACATCTTTTAGCACCCTAGTACAAGAGATTACCCTCCCCAATACAGCTACTGAAGAGGTCTCACTAGCTACTAATCCCAACTTTTCTACGAATTTACTGGATACAAAAGAATATGAAGCCCCCGTGTCAAATAAAATGCGAGTAGGAGTAGCAAGAATAGTGAAGGTACCTACTAGAACGTCGGCTTCAGCCTTAGCCTCAGCCCAGCTCATGACGTTGATCTTCCCTGGGGCTCTGTATTTGCCTCATTTCTCCCCCTAACCTCTGTTGCCTCCATTACCTCCCTCACCATTACCACGCTGGGGAGCATCCCCACACTGGTTCTGGTTATGATCTCATCTAGACTGTGGGTCTGGCTGTCTGAAGGTACGATCACCACTACCACTCCTCTGCTAGTTGCCTCCCTGAGGGCTCTGAAAGCATTCAAACGCTCTGTGGCCCTTCTTACCACACTGGAAGCATGTCACCAGATTTCCCACGCAGTCCTTCCCTGGTGATCTTTCTCGCACCTCTTGCAGTGAAAGTGCCTCTCTCATCCGTGCTCCCCCCTCTTGATCTGACTCTGGGGTCGGTCACCCCACCTCTGGTTCTGCCTCTAGTTCCCGTCAATCCTCCAACGCTCATTAGAATTAGACCTCCACCTTTTCTCCTGGTTCGGCCTCTGTGATCTATCATCACGACTCCGGGAGTCCTCCCCGTCCTCCATCTTTCTCTTCTGGCCCGCTTGGACCTCCCGCCTCTTTTGCTGCACCCTATATAGGTTAGCAGCTTTCCCGTACGCATCCTAAAGAGTCGGGATGGTCAATATGCTCAAGGCCTCCTGGAGACTCCAATTGAGTCCTCCCACAAACCTCTGCACCTTCGATGCCTCGTCAGGGACCATAGTGGGTGTGAACCTCACCTACTCCATGAATTTTGAATGGTATTCCTTCACACTTCTAGATAATTGCTTAAGTTCAGAAAATTCGAGGTATTTCTGCATGCGGACGTGCTCCGGGTAGAAGCGTCTCCTCATGGCCTCCTTCAATGCCTCCCACCCGAAGTTGGGCTCAGCTCGCAGGACATCTCTGTTGGCCGTCCACCAGATATCGGCCTCTCCTTTGAAGTAGTACACCGCCCCGTTGACCCTTCTGTCTTCTGGGTATTTGACCACGTTAAATATTTTGTCAAACTCCCGGATCCAGTCTTCAAGTAGCACTGGGTCTTCCTCTCCAACAAAGGTAGTAGGTTTCAAGTGAGAAATCCTCTTGGTGTAGTCCTCTGGCACGTTGTCTCTCTGCGCCTGCCTTTGGATGATATGTCTCAGGTTCAGCGCAAGCTCTTGAAGCTGCCTCAGAGGATCATTGCCTTCCATATTGGTCCTTCGGCTTCAATTCTAGTGTTGTACGTGAAGTCGAGTCGGCTGCCAGTCCTGCTTCACTTGAGCTCAAAGTGAACTCCTGGATACGAGTCATGGTTAAAGGTACTCAATCCCTATTGCCATGATTACCCCTCCAGTCACACTAAAATTTTTACTACCCCAATAATAGCAATATACATACTATTGTATATACATGTAAGCAATTACATCCAATACTCCTTGCACATCCTTCCAACATATTACTTAGCATAAAAAATCATCCAATATAACACAATAGAATCAACACGAATCAGAATATACAATATACTTCCCCAAACAGCTTATCCCCAAATTTTAATCCTGTTAAACCAATTCTTATCTTAATTCGAAAACCAGGCTCTGATAACAAATTGTAACACCCTGGATTTCATCTTAAATGTAAGTACACGAACATACGAATCTAATGGCGTAAACATATTCAAAAACAGACTTCAAACGAGTCTTAAAACTGCAAACCAAGCTTGGTATGAACTTGTGTCCAGACGTGTGATATTCGGACACAAGTCGAACGTAAAACGGGCTGAGGAAAACCAAATGTCCAAACTTGTGTCCAGACATCGATGTTCGGACACAAGTCGAGAGTTTAGAAAATATGGAGATAGAAGCGTTCGAACTTGTGTCCAGACATTGGATGTTTGGACACAAATCGAGAGTTAAAACATAATGTGTCCGAACTTGTGTCGGACATTGATGTTCAGACACAAGTCGAGATTTAAAACAAGTGGGCGTCCAAACATTGGTCCGAACTTGTAAGTTCGGACATAAGTCAAAACTTACAAGTTGGAATCGTCCTCGCATGTTGTCTGAACATTGAAGTTCGGACAGACGGACACATTTAGAACAGCAAAAACAAAATAAACTCTCGGGGCCTGTCCGAACATTGATGTCTGGACGGACATTCGGACAGGTCCTGGAATAAGAATTTCAGAAGAGAAACAGAGTTAAAAAGAGTATGGAAACAACTACAAAATAGAGATAAAAGTGTCATAAGTATTTTATCATCAAAGTTTAGCAAATGTTACCATAGAAATACAACGGAATAACTTTGAATCCAAGGTGCTACCGCCACACTCAATCCTTTGAGTGCTTAGGCTAAAAATCCACAAACTTAAACAATCCAGAAGTTTAAACATAATGTCTCAAAAATATACCATCTTAAATACTGAAATCTGAATAACGATTTATTCTCTAAGACTATGTGGCAGCGCAATCCCCATCCCTAAACTCAGCAATCCGTACCTGCGATCAGAAAACAGCATACAAAAACACGAAGGGATCACGTAAATCAGTGAAACTGAGTAAATTCCATCTCACTATGTAAAATACATTTTGAAATCTCTTTTACAATTGATTAAGCAAAACGTACAAAAATAATAAACCAACATTCTGAATCCACTTTCTAGCCATCACTAAAGTGAAATATTGGGGAGCCTTCAACAAGAAATAACCACAAATAAATCTAACAGTCACAAACGGACTAAAATACCAAACCACCTAACCCTAAGTCCTTAAGTGTGAACTCCCCCTATGAAACAGTAGTCCCATAGAGTAGATCAAAGAGCTTAATTGTAGTCATTGTATGTAGTGAAAATAAATATATCAATGTAATCAATTCATGGTCAAGGTCCAGAGTACCAACATGGTGAGTCAAAGAGCACCAAGAACTCTAATAAGGTGAATCAAGGAGCACCAAGAACCCTAAAGCAATTAATTTCTAGTGAAGAGCTCCCAAAACCAAATCCAAATCCAGTTTCCAAATATCACGATCAATTCACAATGCACAAAACTCAATTCCAATTACTAAACCAACATTTGGATTTCCAAAACACCGCTTGTAGTAGAGATAAAATTCACGTCATCAAAATAAACATGAGCACATAATTTACCTGATCGTTCCCTTGACTCAGGAAGACAACCCAACTACTTCATCAGAAATTCTCACCATCGATACAGGTGTCTAGATTAATAACAATCCACAATCAAAACTACTAACCACAACCAGATGAATTAATACATTATGTAAGTAGTATACTTTACCCGTTGTAATTCTAACTGGCACCAGGGAAGAGATTTGACAACAGCAAAAGAAGAACGTGAATTGGAAGTTCATGAGAGAAGAACGAGAATATTGTAGTTGTGGAATGTCGTGACGAGGAAGAAGAGAGTAGGGAAAATCATGGTTTAAATAGAATATTATAAGTAATTTAGAAAGGAGAAATATTTAGTAAATCAGTTCCGTAAGTTATTTAAGAGGAGAGAAAATAATTAGATTGACATTGTAAATAATTCAAGAGTGTAAATAAATTATTTATAAAGTATTTAGTTGAAAGAAAAAAGTACTAATTTAAATGATTAGTTGAAATATTTGAGAATTAAGCGATTGTCGTTGTGTAAAGATAAGGATGGACATAAAATATCTAAGGAGGAATTTAAATTATTATTTTATAATGAGAGAAAATAAAATAGAAGAGTGTCATTAATTTACACATAAAGAATATTGTTACGTTAGAAAGGGCTAGAATAAAAATATTGAGTAAATCGGGAAAGAAATAAGAGTTTACCAACATCTAATTAATTTGGAGGAATTAAAGCTAGAATTGAACTCTTAGAGTTAGGAAGATGTTGTAAGTAATTTAAGAGGTAAAACAATCATTGTTGTCAATATATAATAGAAAGGATATCTAATGCTATGATTAATATAAAAGAGAGAATAGTAGTTAACGTTGATATTAATTAAAAGGGAGACTAGATTTTACTACAATACTAACTAAGAGATAAAGAATGACTTACCAATATAAATAAAGAAAAGCAATTCAGCCATGTAACAAGATGAGGAATGATTGTTATCATCTTTTAGGGAAAAGTGATTTATTTAAGAAACAATGTATAGTTAGATAGATAATAATAATTCCCTTAAAATAGATGAGGAGATCTTATAATTATAATAAGTAATTTCGGAGAGATATGGAATGTGAGTAATATAACATACTTAGTATTATATTAATTTAAAGAAAGAATAAGGATTAGATGACTTTATTGACTTCCCTGGCCTCTAATATTCGTTCCCATATAATTACTAACTTAATTATTTCAACTATATATTATATGCATCCTAATTCTAAATTTGGGGGTATTTCAGTTTGTGAACCATTCTGATTGTGAACTACTAAATTTTGTGGGTACTCTGATTTGTGATCACTCTGCTTTGGTAAATGTTTTTGATTTGTGAACTTTGTTAAGTTCAGCTAAGTGTATTCTGATATTTGTTTTGTTCAGTTTTGAGCTTTAGCAGCTTCTGACATAAGACCCTACTTTGTGCTTTATCTCATCCGAAAAGTGTGGCTCCTGCTTTGTTTGCTTTCTGTGGTTGATAGTTCTAGTTTATGAACTTCCGTTTTGCAAGAGTTGCGAACTGTTCACTAATGAGCTCTATTGTGAAATTCCGCTTCTATTCTGTTTTCTCCTTTTGATAACCAAAAAATGTCTTCCGCTGTTAATTGTCTTTTGAGACTTCTGTTCCGCTCATCTTGCATCAGATTTTGAATGTTTTGAAGGACTTTCTGTTATTTCCATTCTGATTCTGAACCTGTTTTGATATATATATATATATATATATAAGCTATGTTCTGTAAAATTGTTTGAGCATGCTCAGGTTGATGAAGTTTATCACCTACTGAGCTGTGGTTTGCTCACCCCTATAACTATCTGATTTGCAGGTTGTTTAGCATCTTGGATGAAGATCTGCTACTTTCTTCTTTTAGCTTTTGGGTTGTTTCTTGTTTTGTTGACTTTATGGTCTTTTCGTATTTTGAGCCTTGGAGTTTTGTATATCTTGTTAGCTTCTGCTTTGTAAGGTGCACGAACAGCTTTATAAACTATGATTGTATAATATATGAGACATTTGTTTTGGTTTTGGGTTTCGTTCTGGTAGCCTTGTGTATCTTAGGTAATAAGTGTGCGGTGTGTATCCGCCTTAGAACTAGGGTGGTTTTGGGATCGTTACAATAATGGGCCGGTTATGTGTGTCTGTAATAGAAGGCCCATACAGCCTTATAATGTAATGTTTTATATCAAGGCTACCATGAGAAAAAGATTTTATCTGGAGCATGTTCGCATGCAGAAATTTCATGAGTTTATAGAGCTGAAACAATTACAAGATGATGTAAAGACGTATCACTCTAAGTTCATGGAGCTAGTGAGATTTGCGTCAAATATGGTTCCTAATGAAGCTCCTAAAGTCTAACGTTTTATTAGAGGTCTACACTGGAGTTTGCAAGAAGCACTGAGTGTTGTTCCAGTGGCTACCCTGCAAGAGGCATACAGTAAAGCAGCAAATTTGTATCAGGTACAACAAAGAAGGAGGGAAGTGCAAGGAAAACAAGAGGAGGTTCGAACTAGGATCGAGTGGGGAGAACCGAGATAAGAGGCCAAGGTATGACAGTAATCAACAGGGAAGCAAGATACCCTGGGTAAGTCAACTACGCGGGGCAAAGTCTTCTTAAAACTAATCCAGATAGGAGGGATAGACATTTTACTGTAAGGTGGCACAGGGATCACCCTAGAGTTGATTGTTATGGAAAATTGGTTAGGTGTTTCAAATGTGGTGAATTAGGACACAGGTCCTTCGAATGTAACAAGAAACCATTTGGTAGTGGTGGAGGAGGCAATAACAGAAATCCAAACCAACTACTACTGCTACTACTACTGCTACTACTACTACTGCTACTACTACTGCTACTACTACTACTGCTACTACTACTACTCTACTACTATACTACTACTGCTACTACTACTGCTACTACTACTACTTACTACTACTACTACTGCTACTACTATGCTACTACTGCTACTAGTACTGCTACTACTAGTACTGTACTACTACTACTACTACTACCACCTACTACTACTGCCTACTACTACTACTACTAGTACTGTATACTATACTACTAATACTACTATACTACGACTACGTACCACCTACTACCAACACTAACCACCACTACTACCACGACGACTACCAGACTACTACCACTACTACCACGACTACGACCACCACGACCGACTACTACCACACTACACCCACCACGACGACACCAATACTACTAACGACCACGACCACGACACGACCACGACACACCTCACCACCCTCACCACCACCACACCACGACCACACCACCACCCACCACCACCACCCCACGACCCCCACCACCACACGACGTACGAGACCACCGACCACCACCACACGGCCACGAACCACACCACCACCCACCACCACACACGACCACGACCACGACCACCAACACGACTACGCACGACGACCCAGTACGAACCACGAATACTACTACACCACCCTACTACTACTACCACCCACTACTATACTACCACTACCTACCACTACTATACTACTACACTATACCACTACTACTACCAATACTAATACCACTACTAATACTACTACTACCACTACTACCACTACTACCCCACTACGACTACTACTACTACTACCACTACTACCACTACTACTGCTACTACCACCCCAACAGAACGGAGTTGTAGAAAGGAAACAAGGAAATCTTATGAACATTGCCCGAGCTCTCCTTTTCCAATCTGGATTAGACAACCAATATTGGGGCTTCTGTGTCGAACACGCAGCCTATTTAATCAATAGAATGCCAAGCAAAGCGATCAAAGACCTAACCCCTTTTGAAAAACTATATGGAGAAAAACCTAACTACAACGAAATCAAAAATTTCGGATGCTTATGTTACATGACTAACATAGACCCGAACAAAGGAAAGTTAGATCCCAGATTATCCGTTTGCGTGTATGTTGGAAATGCAAAAAATACGAAAGGCTTCAATGTTCTAACCCTAGAAGGAAAGGATCTCAAGGTTTCAAGAGATATCGTTTTCTTTGAAGACATCTATCCTTTAAGAGATAAGGAGTGGACCAACATTCTAGACAAAACCCAGGATGACATAGATATTTTCTCTCCTCCCTCTAATCAAATGATGGAAGACGATTCTTGCACGTCTCAGCTTTCTGAGATAAGAGAAGAATCCAACCCCTCTATTCCACAACAGCCTCCAACCGAGGAAACAAGTCACACAGAAACTGTAGGCCTTAGAAGATCCACTCGAGAGCACAAGCTTCCCACCAAGTATGATGACTATATTCTCTCCTCTGGATCCAGCCAAGGAGACCATTTTTCCCTCATTCTAGCCCAAAGGCTCGAGAACACCGATCCTTCCCTTTATCCTAGAACTAGCTTGAACACTCTAACTGATCAGATACCCAACACCACCATTCTCTCATGCTCCCTACACAAAAATACAAACAAACTCCTAGCCCACCTACATGACCTTAATGAACCCACTAGCTACAAAACAGCAAGCAAGGATCCTAGATGGGTACAAGCCATGGAAACAGAATTCGAAGCTCTAAAGAAAAACAACACTTGGACCATCACGGACTTACCCAAAGGTAAACGAGCAATCAGCTGCAAGTGGGTTTACAAAGTGAAGCTAAAGGCCAATGGTGACATCGAGAGATTCAAAGCTAGGCTAGTCGTGAGAGGCTTCACACAAAAATACGGTCTCGATTACGAGGAGACTTTCTCCCCCGTAATAAAGATGACCACCGTAAGAGCCCTAATAATCATGGACATCAAAAATGGTTGGGTCCTCGATCAGTTGGACGTGAACAACACATTTTTGCACGGAGACCTCCATGAAGAGGTCTACATGACCATACCTGAAGGAATAAAGGTCATCGGTGAGAACAAAGTGTGCAAACTCCACAAATCCCTCTACAGCCTAAAACAAGCCTCTCGACAATGGTACGAGAGGCTTGCCAACTTCCTACAACAACTAGGATTCCATCATTCCCAAAATGACTACTCCTTGTTTGTCAAAAGGAAAAAGAACAACATTACCTTGTTGGGAATATATGTGGATGACATATTAGTTGTTGGAAACGATACCAAGGAAGTCAAGCTATTAAAGAGACAACTCGACAGAGAGTTTAAAATAAAAGATCTTGGCAGATTGATTTTTTTTTCTTGGAATGGAATTCCTCCAAACCAATGATGGGGTCATCATGTCCCAACAGCGATACATCAACCAGATTCTCCATGATTTCGATGCTCAAGACATCAAACCAACAGTGTCACCACTCCCAATCAACTTGAAACTAAATGAAGAGAGTGGTCCAAAATTGGAAAACCCCACTTTTTACAGATGCCTTGTCGGGAAACTTAACTTCCTCACCAACACAAGGCCCGACATATGTTATGCAGTCCAATTCTTAAGCCAATTCCTCCAAAATCCCACTTCAGCTCACTTAAAGGCAGCCTTCCACACACTTTCCTACGTCAAGGGCACATCAGGCTTCGGCCTATACTTCAATAATGAACCGACCTATAAATTAGAGGCCTATTGTGATTCCGATTGGGCCTCTTGCCCAATCACACGAAAGTCCATCTTCGGATACTACATCCTTCTAGGTGGTTCACCCCTGAGTTGGAAATCAAAGAAACAAACTACCGTGGCTTTGTCTTCAGCCGAAGCAGAATACAAAGCAATGCGACAAGTCACCGGGGAACTAAGTTGGCTAAGCAGACTCCTAAATGAAATTGGCATCAAAGACATCGAACCAATACCATTAAAGTGTGACAATTTAGCCGCTATACACATAGCAAGAAATCCTGTTTCTCACGAACGCACAAAACATATCGAATTAGATTGTCATTTTGTGCATGAAAAGTTGCAGGCAGGACTTATACAAGTCCAATATGTCCCTAGCACACATCAGCTAGCCGACATGATGACCAAATCTCTCACAAGTAAAAGTTACTATAATTCTTTTGATTCATTGGGCTTACAAAGGCAAGAGAAAAGGTAGTTTTTGTTTTTTCTTTTGCAGGTATCATTGTTCATAACCTACCAGCAGTTGGAGCAAAGAGCCCACCTCTTCATACGCTTCCAAGGACAAAGAGGATGTACTCTTTGAGGGGGGGTATTAGTATGTACCTAGGTATATATTTGTACTCTTATAGTGTGTACTTAGGTTATTACATGTATTTTACATTCTGTCCTTATTTCGGATATAAATAGGACAGTCTCAGTCTTAGTGCGCTTATATACACACACGTAGAAACTTTCTCCTCACTGTACATTAGAGACCTCGCTGTCTCTGTTACAAGAATAATAAAGAAAGTACTTTGTTTTGACAAAGTCTGTCAATATTTGGCCTTCACCAGGCCATATATAAGTTTCACAATTAACAAGCTAAGCCAATTTATGCACAACCCCTTCAAATCCATTGGAATGTAGTTAAGAGCGTGCTTCGATACCTTAAGGGCACTACGGCCGTAGGTCTGTTCTTCTCTACTTCGCCTCTTAGAGAACTCTATGTTTACTTCGATACCGACTGGGCTGGTTGTCGATTCGATTGTCGGTCGACCACCGGCTTCTGTATTTTCCTTAAGGATAAGCTTGTGCCCTAGAGCTCCTATAAGCAAAGGAATGTGGCTCGCTCGTCTACCGCAGCATAATATAAGGCCCTTGCAACATCCATAGTAGACACAGTGTGGTTACAAAAAGTTTTGGCAAATTTGGGAATTTATCTCAATAAAAGCCTAGTCTTGCCGTGCGACCTGGCGACAAATCTCATCTCTTACAGCCGTGCAAAGCACATCAACATCGATTTCTTCTTCGTACGAGAGCGGATCAACAATGGCAGCTTGTGGGTGCGATTTTTACCAACAAAGGAGCAACTGGTGGATGGTTTTACAAAAACCCTAGATCAAGCCAAAGTTTAGTTCTTTCGTTCCCAATTGTCATTGACACGCGGGAGAGTACTAGACAATTATAATGGGCTGGTAATGTATGTCTATAATAAAAGACCCATATAGTCTTATAATGTAATGTTTTATATCAGCCCAATCTATGTAACAAAGAAACAACTAATACAGTATACATAATCTGCCATCATAAACCGATAATACCAAGAGGATAAGACATTTTTACATTCGATGATTCCATTCCATTTCACTCTAATAAACTAATGTCATCTGGAACGGAAGCACTCTTGGACATAAGTAAGGGGTGGCAAAACGGGTTCGCGGGTCATGTTAGGCTAAACCCAAACCCCCCATTTATTAAATGGGTTGACCCGACCCAACCCAATTAATTAACCGTGTTTGAATATAAAACCCAAACTGTTTATTAAATGGGTTGACCTAACCCAACCCACTTTTTTAATCGTGTCCAAATATGAAACTCAAACCCACAAATTTAAACTCAAACCTAACTCTTGTAACCTGTTTAATCATATATAAGAAAATAATTTGACTAATTAACATTACTTTTTGTAATTCTAAGATATTATTAACTTTATTTTAATAATACTTTTGATTTTTAATATTTGTATAGCCTATTAATATTATAATTTCATAAAAATATTTAATCTATAATTTTTAAATATATATTTATTTAATATAATATACTTAATCGGGTAGGTGGGTTACACATACTAAACTCAAATCCGACACGGTTATTAAACACATCGTGTCCAGGTTAATCCGTTTATTTAATCGTGTCAATTTTAAAACCCAAACCCGTAAACTTTGTGTAAGGTTCGTGTTGATCAAAAGTCATGTTGAAATTAACACCCCACAGTCTAGGGGTGTTCATAACCGGTTAATCGGCTTTTCCGTTAACCGGAAACCAGTTAACTGGATTGTCGGTTAGTCAAATTTGATAACCGTAACTGGTTCATTTAGAAGCGGTTAACCGAGACCGGTTAACTGTCAGTTTCGGTGCGGTTTCACCGGTTTAACTGTTAACCAAAATAATATAGATTTATGCGTTTTTTCTTCTTATAATTAGTACACAATGTGCGGTGTTACGGGTTTTGGTGTAATATTAAACCGGTTAACCGCCGATTTTGATAAGATTTTATTGGTTTTGGTATAATTTTAACCATTAACTATATAATTGTATATTTATTTATGGTAAATCTAATAATTAACCATATAGTTTTATACTTATACTCAAAAAATTTTAAAAATATAATAAACTAAACGCTTAAACGATTTTTTTAGTTAACCGGATTCGTCAAAATCAATAACCGTAACCGTAACCGAAACTGGGAAAGTAAACGGTTCAGTTACCGAACCGGCAAACAACTTCGGTTAACCGGGTTTCCGGTTTCGGTTTCACCGATTCTGGTTCCAGTTTCAGTTTTGGTTTGACGGTTCTGGATTTCCATAAACAACCATACCCCACACATAGCGATGCCGCGTCGAGTCTATGACCCCGGTCACCAAGCCGACTCATACAACCGGTTGTATGATATATACGTACATCCTCGAACAATCTTCACAATTAACTTGAACAACCATCCTATAAAGTTGAACAACCTATATAATAACACATATAATTTTTCCATCAATATGAACAATCAATACAAAACTTTAAACAACCTTTAATTTAAAATGAATGATTGTATGATACTCACCGTACAACCGGTTGTATAATACTGTTTGCCCCCGGTCACCTCTGTACAGTTGTCGAAGGACGGCGTTGAAGTGCATTGACGCTCGCTTAGGACCTGTTACAGTTACACCGGTGAAAGGGTAAAACCGGAAATTATGATGTCAATTACCCAAGGACAAAGGCTGCGTTCGGTATCAATTTTTGTGGTAGTTTTGTGGTTGTTTTGGTCTGGTTGTTTTGGCTGGCTGTTTTGTGATAGTTTTGCTGGCTGTTTTGTGCTGATTGTTTTGTGGTTGTTTTGAAAACTAGTGTTCGGCAGGCGGCGGTTTCGTCTGGCTGTTTTGAATAAGTTAGTTTTATGCATTGCATTTACCGTTTTCGTTGTTATAATTAAAAAATTTATATTACATTTTAAAACAATTTTTTGTTAATAAAGTTAAAATATTTGTAGATATTCAATTATAGCCTTTAATAATTAATATTTTTTATTAATATTTTAGTGAAAATTAATTTATATGTATACATATTAATTTATAAATAACTTTTTACATATATTTGAAAAAAATAAAGATAAAAAAAAAATATATTAGATGTTATATATAAAAATATAATTTTATGGATTATATATTAGTATTTAATATAACATTTCAAATGTATTAATACTTAAGATTATTTTAATTTTTAATGGAATAAATAATATCATTGAAATGAAAAAGCAATTTTTTCTAATAATAAAATAATTGACTGTAAACGAGTGTACATATATCACTTATTATTTATTATATATTGTTTAATTGTTGATAAAATATTTATTTTAAACATATATTTGTAGTTAAAACAATATATTCTATTCAATTAAATATTACTTAATGAAATTCAAAAACATAAATTTAAATTTAATACTGGATATGCCAAGAAATGAAAAGTAACTTATATTAACATAATAGTTTGTACAAACAGTTTTGTAATTAATCATTACTTAGCAAGTTGAATACTTATAATTGATATTTCTGAAATATACTACAAATATTTTGTACTCTAATAATTTTGATATAATTGAAAGTTTATATCGTAATTTTTATTAGTTTGCTCTTTTCCTTGTAGAATATTTTATTAGAATCGATAGATAGTAATAGTTTTAAGAGACTATTTATCCGTATCTGAATAAACAATTTAGAAAAAACACTACTAGTTTAAAACTATTGTTCTATATTATTTCATTAATTTATAATTTAGTATACCAATCTTTATAAAAAAAAACTAAAAAAAAAAGGGAAAATAAACTAATTTATAATATTAATCATATATTCAATTTTAATTTAATTTTTGTGTAAATTTAATATATAATATCATTTTTAAATATAATTATAAATATTGAAAATTTAAATTAATTTATTAAAAATTAATTTTTAAATATTAATTAATATTAAAATATTCTTGCCCTCTTAATTATAGTTTTCTGGCTCCGCCTCTGTTTACGGTATTCATTATATTTGTAGCATAAATTATTGGTTGTTTTGTCATTGTTTTATACTGGTATATTTGTGACTGTTTTAAAAATTGTTATTCGTGATTATGATTTGACATTTTTTTATCAAAAATACTAAAATAAAAAATACCATATTTATACCACATTTCTACCCGGTCCGAACACAGCCAAAGACGACATATGTTTTCATTGATGACTTCAGCAGAGGAATATCATTCGACGCTAGGACTCAGGAACATGAGCGGAAAGGAATAGAGCCTTTACTCTTTGACCGTCATAGGAGTACCGGTTTCCTCTAAAGGCATCCACAATGGTGTGGATTCTACCCATAATGTTAAAAGAGAAAAAAGAAAATGATGAGG